>ML108083.1:33192-46533 GCA_003697995.1 Taxidea taxus jeffersonii
AGTCTCTAAATTATGGATATTGGTTTAAAGAAAACTTTGTCTCTTAAAATAAGTTCTCAGTGCTCAGGATTCGAAGCAGCTGGAAATCTTTGCAAAGGGGCAGAGGTTTCAGATGTGCGTCTGAGTATTTCTTCACTGGGCACCACACATGCTCCAGAATGACACACATACCTGTCATGCCAGCAAAGCCACATCCTCAGTGTCGGCCCCAGGGAGAAGGGATGGCTGGGCGGTTGGGGCGGGCTCTGGACCACCGCCAGTTTTCTGCTGGAGAGCCAGCTGCGGGAATCTTCCTGCACTTCCATCTGGTCAGCCCTGACCATTGAAGGGATTCTAGTAGAATTTGATAAGGAACACTGAATCTTTAGATCGTATTAACCAGTCAACTTAACGAAACCTTCAACATCTCTTGGATGTACATTTGGTACCTTTGGCTTATTGATGGCAAGTATCAACCTACTCAATCTGTTAAATAGAACAGATGCCATGATCTGTCAAAAATGGCTGGTGTGCCCTATGGGGACACAGACATTTGTATTGATTACTGTGATGAAAAGTCATAGCCCAAACAAATTACAGTAACATTTCTTAGGGTTTTTCTTGAGTCAACTCAGCATCACAGAAAGATTCTGGCTTTTGTATCAGTCATGTTTCTTAAATCGTGTGTGTGCGTTTAAGGGAGCCTGTCTAGATCATATCACATTTTCTTTTTACATTGATGTTACAATATATATAATTATAGAAAACCCCAGATTCATATCCTTGTAAATTCTTCCCTTACCTGCATTTAAATTCTCAGCTGAGGTTACTTCAGGGCATGCCTGGAGTTTGTGTTGCTTGTTTGTACAGCGTTCTACACACGTGGGGCCCTCCAAAACCCCATTCTGGAGTCAGCTTCAAGGTACACAGTACATGCCAGGTCCACACCACACATAGCAGCAGATGACATGGAGGACAGTTTAGGAAATGCATGTTATGAAGTGTGCGATGACTCTGATTATGGGCCTGTACGGACCTTGATTTGTTTTTACGCTGCTGTCTGCCCATGTGAATTGTCCAGTGAAACTTTCACAAAATACCCTGACCCCAAAAAGCCAGTTCTGTGGATGTGTGTCTGCTTTTATCTTGCTTGGGCCTTTGCTTTCTCTTCAGATGTTAGGAGTAGGGAGAGGGGGTCCATGATTTGGCCCTTGCCATTACCGGGCCAGATAGTCTCCATTCAAGTGTAAAGAGTGGAGACCTTGCTTACTGTTAGGGCAGTACCAGTTCTTTGTTTACTTGTGAGGAAATGAACAATCATTGCAAATCAATTATCAGAGTATCACCCTGCTTAGGCTAAGTCCTACCACACTAACATCTTCTGAAATGCTCAGCTGCTTGCAGCAACGGTTTTTTTCTTGGTCTTGCTATGTGTCCATCCTGGGTCAGCAGCAGCTCTGTTCCATGTGCTCAGCCTTCTAGAACCTAGGCTGAAGGAGTGACCCTCTAGCTGGGACATTTCTGTCTGCAGGCAGAAAGAGGAGACAACATGGCGGAACCAGGTAACAGCCTCAGATCTTCTGCTCAGAAGGAGCACGCTCCCTCCCAGCCACGTTTCACTGCTAAGGGATTTGATCAAGTTGGACATCACCAGCACAGGGAAGGATAATCCCCCCACAGGGAAGGGCAACAAATATTCTGAGCGATAGTTTAGCCTACTGCACTTGGCGTGGTGACATTGATTTTCTCAGTGCTGTCCTTGGTGAATGAGAAGTGTTTTGTAGTAGTTGGGGTTGATTGAATGATACACTATTAGAAACACAGAAAGGGAATCCCCACTCTTTTCTAACCCTCATTGCCATAAAGATGATCAAGAGTCTTCAGTGTCCAAAGGTGTTCCCTGCTAGATGTAAGGAAAAGACCAGGAAATGTGGGACAAGTCTGGCAAAATGTGAGCCCACAGGGCAGGTAGGGCTTGCCTGACCAAGGCCAGGGGCCTTCTGCTATCCGGTTCACAAACTCCTTATAAATCTTGACCCACGATTTTCTGAACCTCCTCAGATCTGATCACTTTGGTTCTTCCTGCTTCCCCTACACATCTTCCTTACCTAGAATGTCCCATCCCATGAGGTGAATGGAACAAGTCTGTTCCTTTGAACAGCACTCTTTTAAAAGTCAGTATACTAACACATGGAAGATGCAGTTGAGTAGCTGCAGCATTCACCTCCGAAGATGTGGAGGTGTCCCAGTGGAATGCAGAAGAAGTGGAATCTGAACCTCCACCAGAGTCTTGACTGCACATAGGAAAATAGCGTTGCCCCACCAGTGGAATTAGCTTGGCTGCAGATTGAACCCAAGTGTGTGATTCATTCACTCACTGATCCAGCCATTCATTACTGTATGGCAGACACTGTTGTAGGTAATGGCACGGGAGGCTGCAGGACACTGGGACACCTGGGAGCCCTGCTTTCAGTCACTGACATTCTGGTGGATGTGGTCATTAATGATCTAGCATCTGTTCACTTGTATATTAATTAGTTACATACAAAAGATAATGCATTGATTAATTATTAGATCCTGAGGACTTGGCAATTGAGGGAATGGGCAGCGGTCCAGCTCTCATGGACCTGACATTCTAGTGGTGGAGAGGCAGAATATAAATTAATCAGTCAGTACATAAGATGTGCAGTGATGCTGGGTGCTAGGATTAAAAGTAAAGGGAAGGGACACCTGGGTGGCTCATTCAGTTAAGCCGCTGCCTTCGGCTCAGGTCATGATCCCAGGGTCCTGGGATTGAGTCCCGCATTAGGCTCCTTGCTCAGCAGGGAGCTTGCTTCTCTCTCTGCCTCTGCCTGCCTCTCTGCCTACTTGTGATCTCTCTCTCTCTCTCTCTCTCTGACAAATAAATAAATAAAATCTTTAAAAAAAGTAAAGGGAAGGAAGGAAGGGAGTTTGGTCAGTGGGGAGTAAGGGCTAGGGATTGCATATACTGCTTGGTATGGAGTATACAGGTGAGGTATCACTGAAGGGGTCACAATGGAGCAGAGACCCAGAGGCAATGGCAGTAATATTCGTGAAAGGTATTCCAGAGTGAGGGGACAGAGAGTACAAAGTGGAAGCCCTACCAGTACCATCCCTTGCTGATATCTTTGCTTACCTCTGTTCTGGGCTGCTCACCTGGTCTCTTACACCTTTGTAAGACCCTCCTGCTTCTAATGCGAAGGTATCTGGTGACTTTCACAAGGACAGCTGTGGCAGGGGTGTGTGGATGTTCGGTGGATATTGTGTCTGCAGCGTACGCTGCTGAGATGACACTGGTGGGCTAGTTCTGCTCCTTAAAGTACACTGGACTGCAGCCCCACAGGATGCCAGGCTATTTTTTTTTTTAAATAAAAAATTGTCCTTGGAGGCCATAATACACTGGATAGAGGTTTTCTCAGTTTTTTTCCTTTGCATTTGTAGTTGGAAATAGGCAGGGGGTTGACAGGCAGTTAAAAACTCCTGTGGTTGTGCAGCACTGTAAATAATTTGAAGCTTGTTCTTGAATGGATTAGTGTGAGAGGGAAAAATCTGGAAGTTCTGTGAGCAAGTGTGTCCTTCACAATGGTTCTGTTGTCAGATGAAATTAAGGCAAATAAAAATCACAACTGGCATGTGCACTGATTTTGGATTTGGTTGCTTTTGCTTTAATTTCTGCCAAAAATAAGCATTTAGGAAAATATGGAAAGTTGCTTAAGTTAATTAAGAAAGTGCTAGATGAAGTTATTGGACTTCTGTAAAAATACTGCATTTGATGTTGAACCTTTTTTCTTGCTTTGATGTTGAAATAATAAGATTAAAATCAGCTTTTTTTAAAGTAATCTCTACACCCATTGTGGGGCTCAAACTCACAATCCCGAGATCAAGAGCCGCATGCCCTATTCCCTGAGCCAGGGGTGCCCCCTGGCTCAGTGAATCAACTTGTCAACTTGTCAACAAGGTAAAACCTATAGATACAAGAAAGAATCAGCTTGTCAACAAGGTAAAACCTATAAATACAAGAAAGAATCAGTGAGTGAAGGCTCCTGAAAATGTTTCTGTCTTACTCTCTAAAAATTATTCTTACTATTTTTAAGAGCCATTCTTCTTGCAAATACAATTAGTGGCCAGATTGATGGCATCTTCCGGCAGGTGGCACATCATGCCGGAGGGCTGAATCGTACATTGGAGATGTGGTTGAAGACACTCTCGTTTCTCACTTCCGAGATGACCACATTGGACCACTGAGCTCAGAACAACAGACTTGCCAGTGTATACCTAGCAGGTCACACGGAGATCCATAAGGCTACCTTCCCCAGGACCTAAGAGGACCCTCCTGCCAGGTCAGCTTTGTGCTGTTACTGTCTCTAGGTGCAGGTCCTGTGATTTGTGGGAAAGCTGGTAGAGTTTAAAGTTGAGACTCGAGTTCAAATCCTGATGCTGCCAGGCTGGCAAACTTTAGACAAGGGATTCCCTCTCCTAAGTGTCTTTTTTCTTTTTTCTTTTTCATCTTTCCAGCTAGAGTGGTAATATTACATTTTGTAATAAGAATCAAAAAGAGATGGTGCATGGAAAGGACTTAGCCTGGTATCTAGCCTGTCATGGTCCTTATTACTGGTTCTTTAAGAATACTGGGGAGATGGGAGTTGTGACTCAGGTTTCCTTTTTGGGGGGTCTATTCCACAACTGGCATCATGTAGGCTGCATGCGACTAAGAGAGATGTTTGGGCCACCTATCACTGTGTCTAAAAATGTTTGGAATTTGATGCCAACATAAAATTGAGAGGAGACTCTTACAGAGAAGTCTAGGTTTCTGGCTTTATTAGAAAATTGAGACTCTCTGGCCATGCTACCCTTGCTGTGCTCCTCCCTACAGAACCAGCAGTCAGTGGGAGCTGAGAGGTGGTGGCTTCGCTTAGGAGGAGATGAGATACACGGACCACCCCTCCCTCCATCATGTTTCTGCCTGCTTCCTGAAGGCAGCTAAAGGGTTAACAGTACCCAGTCTAGATGTTCGGCTGACTCGACTCCATGAGCAGATGTGTCTGTTTTGTGTGGCACTGACAAGTTTGGAGGGTACAGATAGGCTTTGAGATGTGTTTGGCTCTGAGGAAGGAAGGAAATGCTTTGGGCACCTTCTTGTGGCTGAAGAACAGGTGCCTCCTTCCAGGGAGGCTGTCCGTTTGAGTAAAAACGCGGTTTGGGCAGCAACTCATCAGTAGTAGTGTCTGGGAAAGGGTTTGGGGCCTGGGGTTGGAAAGGAGGATCAGCTCCTACAACCAGCCTTTTGAGTGAGGTGACAAATATACACCCAAGTCCCTCAAGCATCACACAGGCAAACTTGGTAATGGTAGAGATCACTAGTGGGGAGAATTATTGTGATGCCATCAACCGAATAGGGAATATGGCTTAGGATGGAGAAGGCAGGATTCAGTTGATTCAACACAAACAGGATAATTCACTATCAACCATGACCTGGAGCAGATCAGCCCTCTTGATTCAAGTCAGATACTTAAGAATTGTGTAGGACCAGATAGATTTGCAGGTGAACTAGAGAAGAGGAGAGTGGAGGGATGGACAAATGGCCGAAGGGAAGTGGAAGGTGCAGGTTTCCATTTATGGAATGAATAAGTCATGGGGACAGAAGGTACATCATTGGGAATACAGTCAGTGGTATTGTAGTAGTGTTGCATGGGGACAGAAGGTAGCTATGCTTGTGGTGAGCCCAGCATAACATAGAGACTGGAGGCATCGCTGTGCTGTTTACCTGACTAATGTAACATTGTGTGTCAGCTGTACCTTACTAAAAATTACAGTCTCATTATAATCTTTTGGATTTCCCCAGCTTTCTTATCTTCAAAGCTTTATACTTTTCTGGCCTTCCTCACAACCTGCTAAACTTATCACAGTTAAGTGACAGGAGAGTTGTCCATTGACCTGCTGGTCCATTCAGTGAATTTGTGATGTCTCTTCCTTAGAATTCCAAAGTTTTAGGGTACCTGGGTGGCTCAGATGTTTAAGCTTCTGACTTTGACACAGCAGGCTCCCTGCTCAGTGGGGAGTCTGCTTGTCCCTCTCTCGCAGCCCCTCCTGCTGCTCATCCTTCCTCACTCTCTCTCACTTTCTCACTCTCTCACTCTCTCTCTCAAATAAATAAATAAAATCTTTAAAAAAAGAATTTCAGAATTTGGTTATGTTTTGAAGTACATCAGAAATAAATAGAAACTGAAGATATCTCTGATTTTCTCCCTAAGAAATAAATTCAAGACTTATGGCTTAATTTTTGTAAAAAAAATTTGATCTCTGTTATTTAAGAGGCATGTTCTACTTCAAATGACATCTACGATTCTGTAGGCCATTTGGGTCTTCTACTTGACCTAGATTTAGCATAGCCTGGTACGCTGGGACTTTTTAACAAGATCACTTGGATTACTTTGACTTTCTTTTTACTCTCAAGGAACCAAGAATCACCTTGGTTTTCATAAAATGTAAATACATTGGCATGGATCTTGAGGGTATTAATGAGTAGTTCTCAACTAGCATCCATTTCTGTGCCAGATTTTCTAGGGAACCGATATATAATCGTGGTTTTGTCCTTCGGTAGTGGTCTTAGGTAACCACTTAATTTTTATTGCATAAGTATGAAGTCATAAAATGTATCTACACCGTGCTCAGTAAAAGAACCAGACCTCTCTTGACATCTTTGTCACTCCTGTTCCAGCATACCACTGACGACTTCAGGCGGGTGGGGAGCACAATGGAATAGAACCACCGCGGTGGGGCCAAAATGTGCCTGCCAGAGTGGTAAGGGGCTGTGTGTTCCATGGCTTTGCCGTGGGCTTCTGTAGTGGTTATCAGCTGAAGGAATGAAGTGAACGGGTAGGAAGAAAAGTCATGCTAATAATGTTGATGATGTTGACCGCAGTCTTGTACAGAGTGCTCACGTGCAGCATGCATTGTTCGGAGGGCTTGCTGGGCCTGGATTCATTGAATTCCCACCACCACTTTACAAGGAAGGGATTCTTCCTCCTCAGTTGACAGGTGAGGAGCTTGAGGCACAGGCTGATGAAATGACTTCCCCCAATTAGGGCAGTTAGTGAAATGGTGGAGAATTTAGACCATCCAGTCTGGCTGATGTCCTGAACTCCTGTAGTCCCCTTTATAAGAGGAGCTGGTGAAAATCCTCTTCTTTTTGGAGAACTCGTAAGTCCATCAAGATGATCTAGTTCTACCCCCCCCCATTATTTCAAAAAGGAGTTCTTAATTTCCTTGTCATCCCCTTGAAGACAAGCACTGTCCTGCTGTTCCTGTATCTTTGCTGTTCCCTGGAGCCCCCTCGCGTAACCGAGTGTTGCTGATGGAGTCAGTATTTGTGACCTGACTTGGAAATTGGTGATCTGGGCTCTCTCTGGGAGCAGTGAGGCAGGAAGAGCACCAGGGCACCAAAGGCAGCAAATGAAGATGACCAGGGGGTATAAAGTAACAGGCAGGGTAGGGTTTTTGAGGGTCGAGAAGAGCATGCAGCACAGACCACAGGCCTGCCATCTGCACCCGGTGTCCAGGTGGGCTGTGCTTACTTCCCTGTTGTCTTAACTCTTTGGAAGAGCAGATTGACGTGCACACAGTGAGGGCCAGAGGTACGGGTCGGACAACTTCTACAGTCTCTGCCATTAATGGGGCCTTTGAAGGTCTTGAATAAGGAGTAGAACTCCAAGCAGCTCCTCGAGGTCACATTTTTGAGGTTGCCAAGTTCAGGTTTAATGGAATAATGAATGAAGCCCAACTGATGTAGGAAGACTGTGTGTAAATTTCTTTCCCGCAGAGGTGCTTAATTTTTATTTGCACTCAGGGACCTCAGTCCCAAATCTTTGCTCCCCTGCCCTAGCCATGGGGACTTAAAAGCCTCTTAAATGTGTTTGAGTGTATATTACTTGTATATTACTCTTGCCAGAATTCTTTTGGTGACCATAGGTTGCTCAGCAAGTTTTATCCCTCTTTGGGTTAGATGTTTCTAGCAGGGTTTTTAAACAATCCCTATTAGCTGTTTGTTTCAAAAAAGTTCTTGACACTAAAAATACCCACTTTTCCTTGTGTCTGTCTGCCTTCCTCCCACTGCAAAAGGCAGTGATATACAGACCTCTGTGTCATATAAAATCCAGTTAGAGAACCCAGTCCGATGGGAAACATTCCTGATTCCATTTCACTAGCCTGTAAAAATGCTTCATTTTGTTACTCTGTTTTGTTTTAATCGCTATTACATGGCAGTGTTGGGATACCAACATCATCAATAATGCAGCCAAAAATAGAGTGAAGAATGATGTTTAGTGTGTAAATCAGCAGAAGTTGGAATTATCTATGTAACTTCACAATTGCATATAAAAGATCTTCAGCTTTTGGAGTCCTGTGTTTATTTTATTTTATTTTTTTTAAGATTTTATTTATTTATTTGTTAGAGAGCGAGCACAGGCAGACAGAGAGGCAGGCAGAGGCAGAGGGAGAAGCAGGCTCCCTGCTGAGCAAGGAGCCTGATGTGGGACTCAGTCCCAGGATGCTGGGATCATGACCTGAGCCCAAGGCAGCCGCTTAACCAACTGAGCCACCCAGGCGTCCCTGGAGTCCTGTGTTTCTTTCCAACAGTTTCCTCGAGTTTCTGATCTTCCTTGGGCTGGAATGGGGCCACATTCTCTCTTTGTGGCATCAGTCTAATTTCGGCAGAGCTATACTGTGCATTTCATGACTTGCCTAATTCTTATCGATCATTTCTTGCCCATTGCCCTCTTGGCCATTGAAACTTTTTTTTTCTCTACCGTGGTAGTCTTCAAACTCCTTAGCAAGCTTTCCTACCCTTTGGAAGGGAAGCCGTTTGGTTTAACCTTTCAGCACACTGAATAAAAGCAGCACTGGGCCTTTGAAGGATTAACCAGCAGATTTTTAAACCAGCTGCTCAAGTATGCCCATTTCTCAGGCAGTAGGTCTAGTGCAGGAGGAATCCAAGGTGACTGACCATGTCAGTAATAAGGAGCGATCTTGCCTGCAGTCTTTCCAGCTTGTGGTAGGCAGCCCTTGACCTCACAGCCCTTTGCCCATTGGCCTTGACCTTCATAGCACTGAGTGATTTGTCCAGGTTTCTTTTGTCTGGACGTAAGCCAGGGGGCTTTGGGCAGTGCCTATAATCTGTATGCTCATGAATGGAGCCTTACTTATCAGCTTATCACAGGGAAGTGTTTTTTACATTTTCTCCAATCCAAGTAAATAGGGGTTTATTTCCATTATTTGGTTTATAGGTCATGTGGTCTTTCTGGGTAGTCTGGGACAAGGCACGAAATGTGATTTTTTTTTTTTAGGATTCCCCTTGTATTCTTGGAACAGTGCTAGCCCCCACTGACCAGAGTTCTGGTAAATGAATCTTTCTAATATTGGGAGTGGGCAAATTCTGTTAATAATTAGTTGGACTACTTCAAATAGCTCAAAGAAAAATAGCTATTTCCCCTGAAACAACTTTATTCATGATTTTGAGAATTTTTTTTTTTAAGAGGGGGAGAAGGGGGCCAGGGGAGGACAGAGGGAGGGGGAGGAAAAGAATCCCAAGCAGGCTCCACACCCAGCATGATGCCTGAGGCAGGGCTGGATCTCACAAGCCTGAGATCATGACCTGAGCTTCAACCAAGAGTCAGATGCTTAACTGACTGAGCTACCCCATGAGTTTGAGAATTCTAAGAACAGGTCAGAATGTATGATTTTTTTTTTTCATTCTATAGGCTTAAGAATTGGAAATGGCCAGGTTGGCAGATTCTAGTTCAGGTGGGATTTTTGATTTTTCATATTGGATCATAAGACAATGTAGAAATGCATAGGGAGAATGGCCTAATACAGTACCTGTTGTAAATCCAAGGATCTCAGCATTCTAACTACCCTATAATTAGAAAGCAAAATGGTTGTTTCTAATGGGTTTTATTTTTTTTCTCCTAATGGATTCCTAGTTGATGAGATCCAGGATAACTATAGCTTATGGCCTTAAAAATCATTTACAGGGTAAGTATAGCTTATGGCCTTAAAAATCATTTACTGGTTTATATCCCCTGGAGAGAATGAAGAAATAAGTAACAGAAGTTACACTTTTTTGAGGACGTAGTTAATGCCAGTTACTGTGGGAGACATTCTTCCTTCCATATATTCTCTCCTTTCATCTCTATTATCCCCATTTCACAGATGGAAAAAACCAAGGTTCAAAAGGTTTATGGGACAGGACAGGAGAACATCCACATCATACCATATTCAGATCAAATAAACATTGTTTTATGTCTATAGATTTGTTCTCGTTTGCTTTGTTTTTGATTGTTCCTCCCCTCAAGAGGTTGGTGTAAAAACTCTCAGGAGATGTACTGGAAATAATGCCCTGAGTTGAGGCTGGTGGGGCTGGGACTTCAAAACTGGTTGTTTCTAGAGTTGTGAGAGATCAGAGAAAGCATTGATAATCTCTCTAATTCCTTCTTTGAAGTGGATGTAAAAACACTTCATGAGTTGCAAGAATACGCAGATACAATTATATTAGAGTGTATTGCTTTAGTAAGTATTTGAGCACGTTTTAGTATGACACCTGTGCCTGGTACTAGGTATACAGTGGTGAATAATAATAGTGTTCATTTACGAAGTGCTTCCTGTGTGCCAGGGGTCGTTTTAAGTGCTTTACCTCTATAATCACATTTGAATTTGACCATAGAAGACAGGAGTGTAGGTGTTATTAACCCTATCTCCACATAAGATGTTGGAACCACTGCCCAGAGAAGTTAAGTGACTTGCTGAGCTCACACAGCCTGTGTGTAGTGGAGCTAGGTAGGAACCCAGCAGTCCACCTCTAAAACCTACATTCTAATTGTGACATTGTAGTGTCTATGCTCTGCCAGCACGGAGGGTCCCTGCACCGCCCACTCCCCGAGGAAGCTCAGAATCCAGTGGGGAAAGGACAGAACATAAGCAAACACGAAGAATGCAAGAGCGGCACACTGTGCTAAGTGCTAGGAACAGAGGAGCCGGTGAGATGAAAGGGCCAGGCACGTGGAGCTCAGTGAGGCTGGTGAATCTGGGCAGGCTTCTCTGGGTTGGTGACATTCTAGCTGAGATCTGGCAGAATTACAGTTAGCCAGGGGATCAGCCGGGAGCAGAGGGCTTCAGCAAAGGGGACGGGATGTGGTGTGTAAGCCCAGAGCGGATAGGAGTCTCTGTACCAGGGGGTCCTGTAAGTTAGCTGCTCAAAATGACAGAACATGGTTACCGAGAAAGAATACTTAGCTCTTAAAAACTACTCACAATCAGTAGAAGAAAGATCCTGCAGCTGCCCCTGGGGTTGTCGTGTTTTCTCTCTTTTATTACATATGTTCAAATGTGTAAGCATGAAAGAGATTTCTACTTTTTATGAACGCCTATAACTAGCCACATGTCACCGTCCCCTCCCATCTTCCAGATGCGAGAGAACAGAAGGAGAACGACAAGTTTTGAAGTTCTGCCTCTGCATATTTCCTTAGTGGTCTTTTATGGGGCTTGGTTCCTTAGAAACCTGACATGTATTCATAAAAAATAATGTTCTTCTGTCTTTATATACATTCTTTAAAAAAAAAAAAAAGATTTAACAGAGTCCTAATTTTGAGCAAGAAAGTCCTCAAAAGAGCATAGTAATTGTAAATGCCGAAACATGCGAGGCATAAAATTAATGAATGCTAACTTATTTGCTCTGTTTTTCACAGAGCGGCATCAGGCAGACCACCAAAAATGTTTCCTGAAAAATCTTTCTGCGGGTCCCTACCGCGCCTTTTGATTCTGCCGCAAGAGGCAACGTTTCTTTTTTAAACAAATTATTGAAAATCACATATCTCTTGTCCCTCTTGGGGTACGTTGTACCTCCTGAGCTACACCAGCTAGTTTCCCCAAATGTAAATTAGAATTATGTTCACTTTTAATTTGCATGACTGGTTAACCATGGCACTAACCCTTGCCATTCCTTTATAAATCGCAATTAATTAAACTAGAGCTTGCCAGTGACAACATACCCTTCTAAATATAGATTTGGGCTCTGTGGTCCTGTCCAGGAAAAAAAAATCCCTTTTATTAGAAATTGCTGAGCTCACATCAAAGCAGTATGAGAAGATCAAGTTCTCTTTCATTTTTAATAAAGGGGCTTTCTGATCTCCCGGGGCATACCTGACCACACTGCAGCCAGCCCCGGCAGCTGTGATGAGTGGCCTGTGGAGGTCACAACCTACTTGCAAAAGTCACTGCTTTTTCTGGACCTGCTGTGTCTCGTGTGGCTAATTTGTGAATCAGATGGAACTTCACATCTCCCTGTGATTTCCTTTAGGCTGCTAGCACTAATATCCATCAGTGCAGTTGTTAAGGATTTTTTAAAGCCTGATTTTGAATATCTTTGGGAGAAAGGAGTTTTGTATTACAGGAAGGGAAAATATGTACATGGCTTCTATTTTTTACTTAAATTTCTGTGTGTTTTTTTTTTCTCCCAAATCTGCAAGGTAGACTGTCTCCTAGTCTCCAAAAATCTTGGATACGTTTGCAACCTTAACTGTAAAAGGGATGGTAGTCTTCAGTTGCTATTTCTTCCTTCTGCAGGATTATAAATTAAATGAAAACTGAGCCCTTCTGGTCCAAAATGTTTCCCCAACACCAGAATACAAGTTTGCCTTGAACAGAAAGGTTCCTGGGAAGGCTAAGTGTGGCCTCTGGTATCTATCAGCATGTAAGAAATATTTCACAGTCCTGAACCTATTCCTTCCTGATTTGTAAATCCAAAGAATTGACTCCCAGGCTTCATAGCTCCTTTTACAGAACACGTTGGATCTTTTGCCAGGGTCTCCATGAATGTGCTCCCTGCCTATTCATTTCCTGCTGCTTTTCTAAAGCCGCCTGCTTCCTTTCTGCCAGTTGCATCTGCTCAGACCTAAATGAAAGCAGCTTCCAGAAAGCACTGGCCAACGTCTGAGCAATGGGAGGGCTGTGTGTTACTCTGCTATGTGATACTGAGGTGGAGGTTTGTTTGAAGCTCTTCCATCCCTTAGTTACTCTGTCAGATTTCTCTTCGGACCATTAACCAACTGTTCTGCTTTTGTGGTCCTGTTTTTCACTTACTTGAAGTATTATGATCCATATTTTTTCATGACATTCCTTTATGTCCCTCAGTAACACACTGTATTTTTCTGCAGAGAATTATTACACATTTCTTTTGGTGTTTGGTGTTTTATGTTTATGTATGTGTGTGTACGTGTACCACTACATGTGTGTATGTGTACATATGTGTATATATGCGTATATCTATAGCTATTGTACTGGGTGACTATT
>ML108083.1:51533-70140 GCA_003697995.1 Taxidea taxus jeffersonii
AATGCAGGTTTTGCACTGCACAACCCTGGGAGGCATCCTTCTCATCATAATCTGTATGAAGATTGCCTCCTTCAGTTGTTCAGTGCATAGCATGTTCTACTGTACATGGCAGCTCAGGCTCACAGGGTCCAGCAACAGCTATGCTTGAAATTTTGACCCACCATGATAGCCTATACAACTTTCTCCCCAAACACCAGCCCCAGAATTTCTGTCTCAATAGGTCTAGAGTTGGGTCTGAACATATATGTTTCTGTGAAGTTCCCAGGTGATGTGATGCTGCTGATCCAGGAGCCACACTTTTGAGAACCTCTGATATAGACATAGCTTGAGATGACAGAACTTTTTCTCTTACAACATTTTACTCACTTAAAGACTTTAGGACGCATCTACATGTAGGCTATCTAATCCAATTCTGTAAGAGCGAGAGGTATCTTCATTTTATGAAATGATTGCATTTACCTATTTCTTATCAACATTGAACTGTACAAGCAGCACATGAGCACTTTTTCTTGAAAATCTTTGAAAAATTACAGATCTGTCCAAAGTCCCTTTTGATTTCCCCTCATCCCTGCCCCAGAAATCTCTTACCAGTTGGTAAGACTCCATTAGACTCCATTCTGCATTTACTGGTAGAATATACACTTACTGGGGTTGTCCCCCTCCCCCTACCATGAATCACATAATAGTGGGTCTTCTCGCCTGCAACTTGCTATTTTTCTTTCAGCAACGTTGGGCATTCTCTCCATTCTGGTGCACGGGGATTTTGCTGACTCTTGATTGCCTCTCATATCTATTGTCTTCTTTTCCACCCCGCTCTCCGCCAGGGACCCAAACAACAAGTTCAGTGCTCTTGGACTTCTAAGTGGGTTTGGCCATGGGAGTGCTATGCAGGATATCAGGGTGAGAGGAGGGAAAATGAAGTTGGGGATCATATGTCTCACCTTCTCCCTGAGAGATTATCTCAGGTTGGCTGTGGCTGTAGAGGGAAGCTCACTACACTTATCAAGGCACACTCTGGAGGAAGTGGGCCCAGACATGATTACAGCTCACTCCTCTTGGTCCTGTGGTCTTCCTCCCATACCTGTTATGTAAGTCAGCCCTGTTTGTGTTAAGTATATCATCTGTTTCCTTACTGCAGAAGTATACCTCACTTTAAGTTGGCGCGCATGTGTATAGTAAGATACACATAGGATACGAAAGTTACCAGGTTTCTTTTTTCTTTTTGATTGTGGTAGAATGAGTGTATAACACAATATACATCTTAGGTGTACAAAATTTTGAGATTGGTATTCATGATAATGTGATCACCTCCAAAATTCTTGTTACCATTCATCACCATACACTTGGCCACCTTGGCCCATTTCACCTGAACTTCCAGCTCCCTTCCTCTCTAGTAACTGCCTATCTGTTCTTTGCATCTATGAGTTTGTTTTTTGTTTTGTTTTTGTTCACTTATAGGTAAAATCATACTGTTTAAGTCTTTCTCTTCTAATTTCACTTAACATTATATCATCAAGTTCTATCCATGTTTCCACAAACGGCAAGATTTCATTCTTCCTTGTGGCTAAGGAATACTGCATTGGGTGTAGTTACCATGTTTCTTTGTCCACTCATCTGTCATTGTCAGGGTGTTGCCGTATCTTAGCCACCGTAAGCAGTGCTGCTATGAACGTTGGGGAACAGATATCTTTTTGAGTTAGTATTTCTGTAGTTTTCAGATAAATATCCAAGAGTGGAATAGCTGGATCATATGGTAGTTTTATTCTTAATATTTTGAGCAATCTCCACGAACTGTTTTCTAGAGTGGCTTTACCAGTTTCCATTCCCACCAGCAGAGCACAAGGATCCCCTTTTCTCCACGTCCTCACCAATGCTTTTTATTTCTTTTTGATGATAATCAGTCCAGCCAGTATGAACTGATACTTCACTGTGGCTTTGAATTGCATTTCCTTGATAATGAGTGATTTTGAATAGCACTTCATGTACCTATTTGCCATCTCTAAGTCTTCTTTAGGAAAATGTCTACTCAGATCCTCTGCCTATTTTTAAATTAGGTTATCTTGGGCCTTAAGTATGAATTTGTTACACATTTTGGATGTTAACCCCTCTTGGGTACATAATAGGCAAATACCTTCTCTCAGTAGGTTGCTTTTCATTTTAATGATGACTTTCTTGCCGTGCTAAAGCTTTTTAGATATAGTCGCATTTGTTCATATTTTCTTTTGTTTTCCTTGCCTTTGGAGTCAGATCCACAAAAACATCACCAAGACTTGTATCAGGGAGCCTACTGTTTATGTTTTTCTTTTAGGAATTTTATGGTTTCCGGTCTTATATTCAAGTCTTTAATCCATTTGGACTTAATTTTTAAGTATGGTCTAAGATAGTTGTCTGGTTTCTTTCTTTTGCATGTGGTTGTCCAGTTTTCCCAGCACCATTCATGGAGGAGGCTATCCTTTTTCTGTTGGTCCCTTTGTTGTAAATTAATTGTATATGTGCAACTTTATTTTTGGGCTCTTGATTCTGCCCTATTGATCTGCTTGTCTGTTTTTAATGCCAGTACTGTATATACTGTTTTGACTACTATAGCTTTGTAATGTAGTTTGAAGTCAAGGTACATGATACCACCAGCTTTTTCTTTCTTTAAGATCACTTTGGTTAGTCAGGATCTTTTTGTGGTCTCACACAAATTTTAGAATTATTCCAGTTCTGTCAGAATGCCACTGGAATTTTGATACAGATTGCATTGAATCTGCAAATTGCTTTGTGTAGTATGAACATTTTAACACTATTGATTCTTCTGATCTATGAACATCAAGTGTCTTTCCATTGATTTGTGTCTTTAGTTTCCTTCATCAGTGTCTGATAGTTTTTGGTATATATAGGTCTTTCACTTATTTGGTTAAATTTATTCCTAGTCACTCTATTCTTTTTAATCCAATTGTAAATGGGCTTGTTTTCTTCATTTCTCTTCTGATAGTTTGTTGTTAGTATATAGAAACACCACTGATTTCTGTAGATTGATTTGTGTCCTGCAGCCGTACTGAATTTGTGTATTCTAACAGTTTTTTGGTGGAATCTTTAGCATTTTCTGTATAAAGTGTCATCTGCAAATAGCAACAGTTTTACTTCTTCCTTTCTACTTTGTATGCCTTTTATTTCTTTTTCTTGCCTGATTGCTGTGGACTTCCAACATTATGTTGAATAAAAGCAACAAGAATTGGCATTCTTAACTTGTTCCTGATCTAAGAAGAAAAGTTTTTAGCTTTTTATTCTTGCAAATGATGTTAGCTGTGAATTGGTTGTATACAGCCTTTATTATCTTCAGGTATTTTCCCTCTCTGTCCACTTTGTTGAGAGCTTTTATCATAAACAGATGTTGAGTTTGTCAAATGATTTTTCTCCATCTGTTAAGATGATTGTATGATTTTTGATCCTTCATTTTGTTAATGTGGTGTGTCATGTTGGTTGATTTGCAGATGTTGAACCATTCTTGCATCCCTAGAATAAATCTTATTTGAGCATATTGTATAACTAATTAATTAATTAGAGACACAGAGTGCACATGAGCTGGGCTGGGAAGAGGCACAGGGAGAAGCATACTCCTGCTGAGCAGGAAGCTGGAGTCAGAGCTTCACCACAGGACCCTGAGATCATGACCTGAGCCAAAGTCAGACACTTAACTGACTGAGCCACCTGGGCACCACATTATATAACCCTTTTAATAGATTATTGAATAAAGTTTGCTATTATTTTGTTGAGTATTTTTACATCTTCGTTCATTAAGTATATTAGCCTGTAATTTTCTTGTTTTATAGTGTCCTTGCCTGGTTTGTATCAGGATAATGCTGGCCTCATAAAATGAGTTTGGAAACATCCCCCTCTTCTTCAGTATTTTGACACTTTTTGAGAAGGATGGGTATTGAATGTTTGGTAGAATTCACTAGTGAAGCCATCTAGTCCCAGACTTTGTTTGCTGGGAAATTGTCCATTACTGATTCAGTGTCCTTACTAATAAGTGTCTGCTGAGATTTTCTGTTTCTTCATTATTTAGTCCTGAAGATTATATATTTCTAGGAGTTTATCCATTTATTCTAGTTGTCTAATTTGTTGGCATGTAATTGTTTTTAATAGTCTCTATGATCCTTTTTACTTCTGTAATATCAATTGTAATCTCTCCTTTTTCATTTTTTATTTTATTTGAGCTCTCTTATTTCTTGGTTAGTCCTGCTAAGGTTTGTCAGTTTTGTTATCTTTTCAAAAAGTCAATTTCATTGATGTTTTTTGGTTTTTGTAGGGCTTTGGGGAGGGTTTTTTTTTTTTTTAAATCTCTATGTCATTTATTTACACTCTTATCTTTTTCATTTCCTACTTCCTAACTTTGGGCTGTGTTCTTCTTTCTCTAATTCTTTAAGTGCAAAGTTAAACTGTTTGAGATTTTTCTTGTTTCTTGAGGTATTCCTGTATAGCTATGAACTTTCCTTTTTGCACCACTTTTGTTGCATCCCATTAAGTTTGGCATGTTGTATTTGTTTCCATTCGTCTCAATGTATTTTTAAAATTTTTTCCTAGATTTCTTCAGTGACGCATTGGTTGGCCAGTAACATGTTTAATCTCCTCATTTTAATGGTTTTTCCAGTTTTCTTTTTGTAATTGATTTCTAATTTCATACCATTGTGGTCTGAGAAGATGCTTGTTATGAGTTTGGTCTTGAATTTAATGAGAATTATTCTGTGGCCAACCTTTGATCTGTCCTGGAGAATGTTCCATGTGTACTTGAGAAAAATGCATATTCTGCTGCTTTTTGATGGAATGTTTTGCATGCATCTATTAAGTCCATATGGTCTAGTATGTTGTTTGAAGTCCATGTTCTTTTACTGATGCTCTGTCTGGATGATCTGTCTACTGGTGCAAATGGGGTGTTAAAGTCCCTTGCTATTGCTATGTTGCTGTCACTTTATCCCTTTATGTCCATTAATACTTGTTTTCTATATCCTGGTGCTTCTGTGTTGGGTGTGTATATATTTATAAATGTTATATATCCTTGCTGGATTGATCCCTTTGTCATTATGTAATGCCTTTCTTTGTATTTCATTGCAGTCTTTGTTTAAAGTCTATTTTGACTGCTATGAATATAGCTATACCAGCTTTCTTTGAATTTCCATTTGCATGGAATATTTTCGTCCATCCCTTCACTGTCAGTCTTGTTTACTTACTCCTGAAGTAAGTTTCTTGTAGGCAGCGTATGGATCTTGTTTTTTACCCACTCAGCCACATTGTGTCTGTTGATTGTAGTGTTTAGTTCATTTATATTTAAAATGATTATTGATCGGTATGTGTTTATTGCCATTTTATTAATTGTTTTCTGGCTGTTTCTGAGTTTCTCACTGTTCTTTTCTTCTTTTTCTCTGTTCCCTTGTACTTCATTGGCTTTTTTTAGTGTTATGTTTAGATTCCTTTTTCATTATCTTTTGGGTACTTGCTATGAGTTTTGGCTTTGTGATTACTATTACGTTCACATACAGCCTCCCATGTATATAGCTGTCAGTCTGTTTTAAGCTAACAGCAACATAAATTTGAGCACATTCCAGAATCTTATATTTTTACTCCTCCCCAACACCCACATTTTGTATTTTTAATATCACATATTACATCTTTTTATTTTATGCCTACTTTATTATAGTTTTAGTTAATTTTATTATTGTTTTGTCTTTTTTAACCTTCATACTTTCTTTATAAATGATTGACTCATTCTACCTTTACTATATATTTACCTTTTTCAGTGATATTTTTACTCTTGTATGGTTTCATTGTTGTTGTTAATGTTATTTCTTTTCAGCTCATCGAAGCTCATCGAAGTCCCTTTAACATTTATTTAAGACTGGTTTAGTGAAGATGAACTCCTCAAACTTTTGATTAACTGGAAAACTCTTGATCTCCCCTTTCAATTCTAAATGATAACCTTGCCAGTTAGAGAATTCTGGGTTAGAAGTTTTATCCCTCAACTCTGAGTATGTTCTGCCACCCCCTTCTGGCTTGCAAGTTTTCTGCTAAGAAATAATCTGATGGCCTTTTGGAGTTTCCCTTATATGTAAGACTTAATCAGGTTTGTTTTTGTTTTGTTTTGTTTTGTTGTTTTTGTGTGTGTGGGTTTTGTTTTGTTTTTGCTGCTTTTAAGATTGTCTCTTATCTTGAACTTTTGCCATTTTAATTCTGATGTGCATTGGTGTAGATATCTTGGGTTCATTTCATTTGGGACTCCCTACTTCCTGCACCAGGGTGTCTGTTTCCTTTTAAGTTAGGGAAGTTTTCAGCTTTTATATTTTAAATAAGTTTTCTGGCTCTTTTTCTTTCTCTTCTCCTTCTGGGACATCTATAATGTGAATATTGTTTTATTTGGTATTGCCTTAGTGGTCCCTTAAGGAAACTTCACCTTTCAGGATTCAGAATGTTTTTTCACTTGGTACTTTGTTTGGGTAGTGTCCACCACTCCATCTTCCAGCTTGCTGGAGGAGCTCAAGCTGCTCTTGAGCCCCTCTAGCATATTTTTCCATCCAGTTACTGTATTCTTCAGCTTTGTAACTTCTGTTGCTTTTTTCTCTCTCTTTGAAGAGCTCACTGTGTTTTTCCATTGTTTTGTCAAGTTTGGTGAGCATCTTTATGACTGTTTCCTTGAACTGTTGATCAGATAAATTGCTTAACTTCAATTCATTAATTTTTTTGGTCTTCCTTTGTCTCTTCATTTTTCCTGACTTGATGTGTTTGTTTCTTTGTATTAAGTGAAGAAGCTGGTTCTCCCAGGCTTGAAGGTGTGTTTCATTCTGCTGTCTTTGCAGTGCCTTAGGGGGAGTAGTAGCCTTCCAGGCATTGTCTCTGCAATGTCTTCAGTCCTGTAGGCCCAGAAATGCAAGCCCCTGTGGCCAGCAAGGCCAGGTAGTCAAGGTTGTCCTCTTTGAGCTGCAGGAATCTCCTGGGCCTCAGGGGCTGGGGCATTCACACTCATGGGGTCTAGCAGGGTGGAGGCCACAGTAGCCTGGGGGGACAGAGGCAGCAGGGTGAGCACAGGTGCTCTTTGTGGCAGAGTGGGAGACAGGTGGCTGAGCCCTGAGCCAGGTCTGGTCAATTATAGGGCACTGTGGGGGGTGAAGCAGGTGGCACTAGGGGGGTAGATGGAAAACACCAAAAATAGCATTTGCCCACACTGTGCTAACAAGGAAGAAGAGGAGTTTAAAAAAAAAAAATGGTGATCACTAGCACCTCCGCCCTGGGACAGAGCTCCTTCTGACCCCTGCCCCTTTAATGCACTTCCTAAGCCTAATCAACCTATCTCCCTCACACACAGCCAGAGGAATGGAGTCTCAGTTTCCTACAGCCCTCTGGCTTTCCTGTATATTAGCCCTCCCGGTTTTCAAAGCCAGTAGCTGTGGAGGCTTACTCTTCTGGTGCAGGTCTCCGTGGGCTGGAATGCCTGATGTAGGCAGGGCTCAGACCCCTCCTCCGAGGAGCTGTGCATTTGTGATATCCCCTCCCTCTCGTGGGGCATGGTGCTGGGGGTAGGGGTGGGCTCCTGGCCACACTGCTTTTCTGCTCCTCTTATGGGTCTGGATGTGGCTTTTTTTCTTTTTTTGCCTGTGTGTGTGTGTGTGTGTGTGTGTGTGTTTTGTGGAAGAGCTGTTCTGTAGTCTTGGATAGAATTGTTCTCTATGGAGTTGTAACTTTGATTTGTCCTTGGGAGGAGGTGAGCCTCAGGACCTTCCTATGCTGTCATCCTGAGCCCTCTCCCCTGGTGTTAATGATTTTTAAGGTGCAATGCAGTGGTATTAAGTACATTCACATTGTTAGGCCACCAACACCACTATCCATCTCCAGAACTTTCTCATTGTTCCAAACTGAAACTCTCCTTACTAAAGAGTTACCTTTTTTTCCTTGCCTCCAGCCCCTGGTAGCCGCTATTCTACCTTGTGTCTGAGTGTAACTGCTCTGGCACTTTTTAAAAGTGGAATCATACAACGTTTTATCCTTTTCTGACTGGATTATTTCAGTTAGCATAATGTCCTCAAGGTTATCTGTGTTGTGGTATTTGTCAGAATATCCTTCTTCTTTTTTTTTTTTTTTAAGATTTTATTTATTTATGTGACACAGAGAGAGAGATCACAAGTAGGCAGAGAGGCAGGCAGAGAGAGAGGGGGAAGCAGGCTCCCCGATGAGCAGAGAGCCCGACTCGGGGCTCGATCCCAGGACCCTAAGATCATGACCTGAGCCAAAGGCAGATGCTCAACCCACTGAGCCACCCAGGTGCCCCTATCCTTCTTTTTTAAGGCTGAGTAATACTCCTTTGTGATATCTCTACCCCCTTTTGTTTATTCACCTGCCCATGAATGCTGAAATTCTTTCAGCTTTCGACTGTTGTGAATAATGCTGCTGCTGTGACGATGGGTCTCCAAATATTTCTCCAAGACCCTGCTCTTTATACTTTTGGATGTATAGCCAGGAGTGGAATTAATGGATCACTCGGTATTTCTATTTTTAATTTTTTGAGAATACACCATGTTGTTTTCATCTCTTATTATTTATATTGTTTACTTTGACCCAAAAGACTAAAACTCCTGGGGTTGCTATATCTGCGTGGTGTATCCCACGTCTAAGAAACTTATTTTCGTCACGTCTATGAGGTCACCTGCTTTTGTTTATACCCATTTGTAATTTCGAGCTGGTAAATATTTTGGTACACAAAATATATTAATAAAATGCATTGCAGAAACTCTGCATCATCCTTTCTGTGAAATATGAAGCCAATTATCAAAGCAGATGTGTAAATTACAGATATGGATTCAATTATATGGCATACTGAATATATTGATTGCCATGGCTACACATTCTACGAATACTCCCTAAAGTTCTTCTGTGTCACTTTGGGAGTGTCCTCTTTAATGTACCTCAGTTGTCCAGTCTGTCCAGGCTTTTAAAGAGCTTGCAGCATCCTTTTGGGCCTAAATCTAACCGTGATATTAAGTGTGGGGGCATTTGGTGTCTTATCTAACACCTTATTCTTCTGTCACTAAATGTTGGGTGAGAAAAATAAAAGCATGTTATGTAGTGGTCAAGATGAGAATTCTTTTCATCTAGAAAGAAGACCTATGTGGAAAATCCTTGGTAAACCAGAATTATAAATTTTTAAAGAACTGTAATTTTCTTGGAATTGTATTATAACTTTCTCCAAAGTTAGTCACACGTGAATTATTTTACATAACAGGTAACATTAATAAGTACTCACTGTAGCCGAAGCACTTAGCTCTTGGATCTCAATGTCTGAACTTACTACTTTAAGAACACTGAAAGATAATAGAATCATCATCACCTTTATTTACCAGATAAGGAAATTGATACTCAGAGAGGGAGAGGTATGGAGTGGGTAAAGGGAGGACACATAATGTAAGCCTGGGTCTTTCCACTTCATCACACTTTCTGTTCTTCAACCTATAGCTGTATGCGATAGGATAACATACACACATAGGGGCGCCTGGGTGGCTCAGTGGGATAAAGCCTCTGCCTTCGGCTCAGATCATGATCTTAGGGTCCTAGGTTCGAGCCCCGTGTCGGGCTCTGTGCTCAATGGGGAGCCTGCTTTCCCCTCTCTCTCTGCCTGCCTCTATCCTTACTTGTGATCTCTGTCAAATAAATAAATAGAATCCTAAAAAAAAACATACACACATAGACACGTATACAGACACACACACACACACACACACCCTCCCTCCAGACACTTGGACTGCTTCAACCCCCACTTTATGGTAGCCAGTGAACACTCCCCTCAGATATTAAATAAAATAAGTATTTTGGTTTTCTCCATGGTAGTGGAATTTGAGGAACCAGGATGGATGGGAGTTCTGCTTGAACGCCAGCATGGCTGTGATCACTGCGCAGCTCAGCAACTTGAACGCAGTGTGCTATTGTGTGCCGTGTTCCCTGGACTTGGAAGAACCCTCAGTGCTCTAGTCTGTAGGCAGATGATCCCAGTCGACAGCACAGCAGGACCATAAATGGATTTGCAGAGTTCTGCTCCGGAAGGTTTGGGCGGGGGGTCCAGAACATTTTGTATGGCAGCAAGTGTAGACCTTTTTCTGGAATGTTTATTTTAAACATTAGACTTCAAGGATAAGTTTGCCCAGGGTCAACTTTCCATTTTTCATGGACACTATAGATAGGTCTGAATCTAAATTTTTTTTTTTTTTACCCTATATACCCAGAAGTCATAAGGAAAAAGATTGATAATTGAACCATATAAAATTCAGAAGTCACATATAGAGGCAAAACTATAATAAAAATTAAACCAACAGAAGCAGACAAGGGACTGCTTTCCTACTTTCCTAATATGCTCCTACCTGTCAACAGGGAAAAGACAAACGACCCAATAGAAAAGTTAGCCAAGAATACCATCAGTAAATGCACGAAAAGGTGCTCAACTTCACTCATAATTGCAATGATGTTGGCAAAGCTAGAACAGTCTGATCATGGGCAGCATTGATGAGTGTGTTGACATAGACATCCTCATAGGAGTTTAAATTTGTGCAGCTTTTGGTAATATCTGTTAAAATTAGAATGTGCATTTTGGCTCATAAATTTCTATTATTAGGCTAGGATAAAATCACAGGAGTATGGCCAGATACATGCACGTGCATATACGCACGCACGCGTGGGCAGGCAAGGATGCTACTTAGAACATTATGCAATGGAAAACGACGACCACCACAAGATGTCCCTTCCTCCTAAATTAGAAACGTAGCTGCTGATTAAGTGACAATATATCTTCCGTGGGCTGCCCTATTGAATAAAGTACATCTGCTGGCTCAGTAAAGAACACCTAGGTTGGGGCGCCTGGGTGGCTCAGTGGGTTAAAGCCTCTGCCTTCGGCTCAGGTCATGATCTCAGGGTCCTGGGATGGAGTCCTGCATCGGGCTCTCTGCTCAGCAGGGAGCCTGCTTCCTCCTCTCTCTCTCTCTCTGCCTGCCTCTCTGCCTACTTGTGATTTCTATCTGTCAAATAAATAAATAAAATCTTAAAAAAAAAAAAGAACAGCTAGGTGTCTGTCATCTTTAGAGCCTTTCTGTGTCACTCAGCTAATGAGTATTTAAAGGGTAAACTCTTTTCTGGGTGGCTGGGTTTTTTTCATGCAGGGATACAGTATTTGGCGAGGTGGGGGGGTTGCTTCATAATCAGATCGACTAAATATAAATGTCTTTTCTTTAAGAAAAGGTTTTATTTATTTATTTGACAGACAGAGATCACAATAGGCAGAGAGGCAGACAGAGAGAGAGGAGGAAGCAGGCTCCCCGCTGAGCAGAGAGCCGATGCGGGGCTTGATCCCAGGACCCTGGGACCATGACCCGAGCTGAAGGCAGAGGCTTTAACCCACTGAGCCACCCAGGCACCCCTTAAATATGTCTTTTATCCCTTTCTTACTCGCAGTCTACCATAGCTTGTTTGCTGTCTGTAAAATGGGTTTATGAATAACCTCTTGCTTATAGAGGTGTTAAAGGTTAAATGAGAGAATGCCGGTGAAATGCTTATCTTCCCACCTAGCACCCGTCAAGCCTTTGCTGGTACCTGTCATTTCTGTTGGGCTATAAATGCACACATTTATCCCAAGAGCATGTGCAGTTCTCCCTGGATGAAAACCAGGCAGCTCAGGTGGTTGCTTGCGGCTCTGACAATTAGGTGGGTTACCAAACCCCTCTTTGCTGATGAACAGGGAAGCAGGCCAAAGGACCAGAACTCAGGACTGTTGGCTAGTTACCTGACTTGAAGTGCAAAATACAAAGGATCCAGATGTGTTGGTTGAAGTTTCTTAGGTCAGATATTGACAGAAATTGTTTGAATGTGATTATAGTTGTGTATTCATGATCCTTGTGGCTCAAATCAAGACCAGAGAATTTGCTCAGATGGAAAGTCGTAAGTAAACTCAGGACAGCCACCTCGCTTCCCCAACCATACTAGTCTTCCGTATTACCCTTCCGCTGTGTCTTTTTTCAGAGAAAATCTTGATAGAAGCATACTTCATTGTTACACACATGCACAATACTCTGTGTAGTCCTTTTGCCTCTATCTGCCTTTTGCCCTCAAGTCTGCCCCAATGAAAGAGTAGTTTGGGGTCATCTCAGACTTTTCGATGCATTAATTCCAACTTGAACTAAGTAGGATAAACAGACCCCAGACCTCATATCCTGGAAACTCAGCTTTTCAGTCTTTTTTATAATCTGCCTTTCAGCAGGATCAAAGCAGCCATCCCCTCACCCCACAAGAGTTCCCTTTGATTGTCTTGCTTATCCCAACCAAAGGTGATTTTTCATTTGCATCACTAATCACCCTCTTCAATGTATTGTTCCTAAATTTAGATCAAGTACCCCTAAATGCTTCCCTTGTGTTTGCCAAAGGCAGCCTGACCCTTTAAATACAGGAGGCTGGTCTGTGCAAGTGCTAACCAGAAGGTCCCAGAAAGTCTTGTATACAGAAACAAATAAGATTCTTCTAGTCAGTCCTTTACTTTAGACATAATCTTATCAGCGAGCCTACATTTGGGCGTCTATTTCCAAGAGTGATAAAAATTAGTTCATTCAGGAATAAGAAACTCCACTATTACCAATTACCATTCAACTGTGGGTCAAAATATTTTTGTTTAGTGGGAAAGCAATATTGATTTGGTGGGTTTTTGCAGTAAGGGTTCAAGGATCTGAGAAAACTGCAGGAGCTTCACTCTTGTGTCTTAGTTCAGGGAGTTCGGTTCCTGGATGTGAAATGTCCTGGTTTGAGGTAGGGCAAGGTGACACCTTTCGTAGAGTTTCAGCTCTGTGCAGGCAGAGGAAGGAAGCAGTGGCTGTTTGCTCTGCGGACGTGTGAATGTGAACAGGTTTACTTTTCAGGGGCACTGGTTAAACAACTTCTTCACTGGCCAGGGTCCAGCATGTTAATCATTAACCTGAGGCTGAGCGTCCACTGCCTGGTGTATTCAGAATTAGTTTATCATTACCTCTAACTACTGCCTTTCATGGTTCCGAAGAGCTTCTATGAAATCTCTTATCACCGCCCAGCCTAATCTTCATTAACCAGGGGCCAGCACGCTGATGATTCTTAGCGGGACCGGGGTAAGCGGTTTATGGTCAACTGAGGAATTTTTAATCACAGCTGCTTCCAGAAAAATAGGAAGGACCAGCAGCTCACTCATCGTCATCTCTGGACCATGCTCCCAAGTTTATATACTTGTGACCTACTTTCCCACTTAACTCTTGGTAACCCTAGTTCTCTGCGTTTTCTTTTTGACTTTGGAGGACTCGGGGTTGGTGGGGTAGAGTCAGGGCACCCTGGCAGACAGCCTGGGCTTGAGGCTTCCTCCAGTGCCTCTTAGGAGTCCCATTTCAGTGCCCCTTGTGTTAGCTCTGCTCCCAGCCAGCCCACTACTCCCTGCAGAGTCTGCCCTGGAACCCAGCATCTGCCCTTAGTCATTTCCCTAGATGTTTTCCAGCACTGCGCTCTCTCCTGGGTTGACACACTGCCTGTATAAACTGCTCTGAAGAAGCCCTTTCTTTTCCTCCTTGTCGGTGTGTGTGTGTGCATGTGTGACATTTTCATTTTTCTGATCATCAAAGTACACACTAAACCAAAGCAATACATGTCCTCCACATAGTGGAAAATCTGGAAGAGTTAGAAAGTAGGAAGAAAATAGCTTTTAAAAAATCTGATTTTCAAATACAAGCTGAGCCAGTTTTCATTTCAGTGTCTAAAAACCGCTTTTTAAAACGTTTTAAAGGGCTCAACATGTTCAAGTTATATGTAACGTTGAAGGTCTGGCTATGAGGGCTGAAGTTTGCATTTCCCCTATAGCCGAAGGTTGAATAATCAATTTATTAAAGCTTTTCTAGGCCTCCAGAAGGGTTTGCCTGGGTCTTATTTATCCTAATAGGCAAGTTAGGGAAGCTTAGGTTTAATTTATACTTCAATTCAGCATTTTTAAAAATCCTTTTAGAAAACAAGCATGATTTGGGCTTTATTTATGGGGCAGAGAGCTGTCCCCCCTCAAAAAAAAAAAACACTGAAATTCCCTTAGACGCTATTAAAGGCCTTCCTTGGGTTTTATGTTTCTAGGATATTGTCCACATAAATACATGCAACGTTCAAAGAATGTGGATGACTGGTAGCGTGTATGTTTTAGCCTTCTGAACCAAGGGTTGATGGAACTGGTTGAAGAGTGTTTTATTGAACCAAGACAAATATTTACGAACAATTCAGAATCCCCTGTTTTGAAATGTAAAGTGTGGTCCGAGTGGAGCCCAGAGTTCCAGGTGTTTCCTGTCTGCATTTGGAAGGTTCAGCGGCTACTCTGAGCTGCCCCAGCTTTAATAAGAAACTAAGAATCTCGCAGCTTCCCCACTAATGCCTGAATGGCGGAAAGCGCTCACAGCAACATACATGATTTAATGAGCACAAAGCCGTCTTGAGACGCGTATGTATGGGTGTCTTCTGATCTCTTACATTTGTCACTTAATTAAAGAAAAAACAAACTTGTTTACAGAAGGACTGTGTTAACTCCTGCAAACTTCTCAGCTTCTGCTTCTGAAACACATGTGTACTAATCAGAGGTTTGCTTTCTGGCCTCGCCAGCTTCTGTGTTGCTACAGTCCCTGGTTTCTGTGAAATAGAAATATTATGTATTCGCCCAGACAGTTGGAAGCCGCTCGTATAAATACTGGCCGTTGTGATTTAACTGTCAGCCCGAAAGGCCTCTGCTTTGGAAAGGCTTCTTTTAAAACTGAGCACAATGAGATGTCTGTTTGAGATGCGGCTGCCGAGCCTCAGTCCAGAAGCACGGATTTGTTTTCCCTTCGCTGGCAGAACGGCTCTGGACAGCATGCTGTGCTTTGTCCGCTGGTGCTGTGGGTGGTAGATGGGATGGTGAGAAAGGCTGCCCTTTCTCCTTCCATCTCCTGACCCCGCCCCAGGCTAGACACCCTGAGGACCTGATTTCAGTGGTAGACCTACAGCCATGTCCTTTCCTTAAGGAGCAGAGGGGAAAGCAGAAGGGAAAAGCTTGCCCTGCGAAGAATGTCCCAACACACAAGCAAGCCCAAGTGTGGAAGGCAACCAGGATTGGAAGGGGATCCGGGGATACCTAGGGTTGGGGAGGCGGTGCTTGGAAAGGAGGACCGTTTCTCTGGCTTAGACAGGAAGTCCTGAGGGAATAGTTGGTATCTGCTTCCTGCTTTGGCCCTTCTTTTCTCGGTGGCTGGAGCCTTCTCTGTACGCTTCATTCTCCCTAATGGCGAGCGTGCAGGAGACCATGCAAAGCCAAGGGCTTGCTTATTCATGTTCTTTGGGGAAGTAAGGGATGGGAGAGAAAATAGAGAAAAGGAGAAATGAAGTTGTCCATATTCCTGCCCTCTTAAAAGTAGCCACTGTGAGGGCGCCTGGGTGGCTCAGTGGGTTAAAGCCTCTGCCTTCAGCTCAGGTTGTGATCCCAGAGTCCTGGGATCGAGCCCCGCATCGGGCTCTCTGCTCAGCGGGGAGCCTGCTTCCTCCTCTCTCTCTCTGCCTGCCTCTCTGCCTACTTGTGATCTCTGTCTGTCAAATAAATAAAATCTTAAAAAAAAAAAAAAGTATCCACTGTGACCATGTTGCCACATTTGCTTTCAGAGGCTTTTTTTCTTTCTCTGTTTATATATTAAAAGGTAACAGCTGACTGTCCTTCTCTTCACAGTTTAATGTTAGAACTATAAAATGTTACATGTAGAAGTAAAGCCCTCCTTGGATTATAACCCTTTCCACTCCCTTGCCAGACCCCTCTCCAGCCAGCCCTTACTGCGAACTTGATATGTGTTCTGTCTATATTTTCTACTTACGGTCCTTTTAATTGTCCCTCTGGTTCAGGCTCCTTCATAGAACGCCCACTTTCTTCCTCCCCCCGTTATTGGATTTCTAGGTTGTTTGCACACATTTTGCTTTTCCAAGCGATGCTGCTGTGAGTTTCCTTGCACATTTCCCCTTGTGCTTCTGCGCTACCCTGTTCTGGTAGTGCTGGTTCTTGGGCACGACGTTGTATGCAAGAGCACTAACTTCACGTCCATCACCCCCAACTGTATTTCCTATGGTTGTGCTTGATTTCTGGCCAAACCGATTAATCCACAGGGAAATAGGCGGAAGAGACAGGAGGCAGAAAGAATGCAGTAGGGATCCTGTTGAATCCTCGCGCTACAAAGACGGTTTCTGAGCAGGCGGCACACTGAGTTGGTGCTTTCCTGATTGTCACCATCCTTGCCTCAGATAGGAAACATTTGTTGGAGGGCCTCTTCTCTCCACCCGCAAACCCACCCCCCCCCCCCCCCCCCCCCCCCCCCCGTACAACAAATGAATCAGTCAGGGCAGAAGAGACAAATGGCTTTTTGTTGTTGCTTCTTCTTTAAAGATCATCTGTTGTTTTCAAAACATTTGCAACTATTGCTTTCAAGGAAAGGTGGCAGGAGGCCCCTGGGTTCCCCTGGTGGAAACATTTGTAGCCCTTTTCAGAGACATCCTAGGGAAGAGCTCCCCAGTGCCAGGACCCAAGGCAGGAAGTTGTTTGGTATTTACTCAGGCATCTTCTGGCAAGAATTGATGACTCAGTTGGAGCTGAAAGTTGTGCTTGCGATCACTGAGGAGGTTAGGAAAGAGGATGTTTTTCCTCCCAAGGCCTAAAAGCCCGAGACCCTAATTTAAAATGACATTTTGGTGTGTCTCTTCCCAGGAAACGCTTCTGCCTTCCAGGGCTCAAAGACTTGTCTGACAGTAAGTTAATAAATATTGACAGGACGCCCCGTTGAGCCATAGCAGTGTGAAATCCAGAAGGACGACTGGTCACCATCTCCTTCAACTCCTTGGCTTTTAGAGGCGAGGAAGCCGAGGTAGGAGGACATAAATGATCAGCCTAGTCTGCAGAGGAAGGAGGGGACAAAGCAGAAGGTAGACAGCCAGCCCTTTTGTCCTCCCAAGGGCAGTGACCACTGTGTGGTTCGGTGTCCCGCTGGAGCCACCCTCAGAGCACACCTGGCATGGTCACGTGGTAGGTGTTCAGTGACCCTGTCAGCCCGGGATCCTCCCATTCCAGGGTGGTGGCTTTCCAGCCTGAACATGAAGGAAAAGGCACTTCCTCATGGGGGTCTTGGAAAGTAAGAAAGGAAAAGTCAAACACGTGAAAAATGTAAATAGCAGAGTAAGCCTATGTGTTTTTAAAATTATTATTTATATCTTGCTTCCTTCCACAAAGGATTTAAGGCATCTTATGAGCATTAAGCCCCCATAGCGGAGCCCTCGAGAGGCAGTGAGGGAGCGATCGCCAGCCACGCAAGGGGTATGGGTAACAGACGCTGAGTGCGGGAGTGGGAGCAGTCATCTTGGCTGCTGCAGAACGTTCTCGGGTCCGTCCGTCTGAACCACAGTTGTGATATATAAATAGACCCTCAGAGGGATGCAGCAGGCTCTGTTGTCAGAGGTTCGTTTATTTATTTTGTCTTTTGGAGGAGGAAGCCTTGGTTATGGCTAGGGAAGTGGACAGCAGAGAGAAAAATACTTCTCCAGCTTCTCAGCTTTATCTTCCATTCCCTTCCCTTTCTCACATATGTAGCAGAAAGCCTTTTATCTGTACATTTCCAAAGACTTTAAGAAGATCCTGCTTACATTAGCGATTAAAATTTAAAACAGGTCTTACCGGGGCGCCTGGGTGGCTCAGTGGGTTAAACACTCTGCCTTCAGCTCAGGTCATGATCCCAGGGTCCTGGGATGGAGCCCCGCATCGGGCTCTCTGCTCAGTGGGGAGCCTGCTTCCCCCTCTCTCTCTCTGCCTGCCTCCCTGCCTACTTGTGATCTCTGTCAAATAAATGAATAAAATCTTAAAAAAATAAAATAAAATAGGTCTTACCTGGGAGCTAGCTCTCTACTGTGACTAAAAGGAGCGCATTAGAAGCGTCTTAGCTTCAGGATGGAAAACTGTTCACTCCTCTGTCGCCCCCTGGTGGTCCCAGGGGTCACTGACGGTCCAGGAAGAGGAGCTGTGGAACTGGTTCCTGCTAAGGCAGGCACCACCATCTACCTGTCTGCCTGACCTGTGGCTCAGCCGTGAACCATGATGGCTGAACTCTGTATGGAGAAATTTTGGTTGGCCTTTCTTCTCTGGTTCACATGGCTTTCTTCTACTTCTCTGCTGCTGTCCCCAGCATTCTAGACGTGACTCCAGACTGATTTTATGCACACGGTTTTAATACCCAAGGAGAGGGCAGACTTCCTGGGCAGTGGCTCTGCCCCAGGCCTTCCTTATTCAAGGCTGCACGGTGGGAAGGGTTGTATGCAGGGGGCTGCATGCGGCTCAGCTGGGCTGTACGCCCGTGAGGCAGAGAGGTGTCTTCAAGGAAGTTTCTAGTCAATAACTGTGGGTGTTGTGAAGAATGGAGAACAGGGTGGTAAGGGCTGTGTCTTAATTACAAAATTGAAGTCCGACTTAGGATCACTAATGTCTGAGCACCCCTTCCTGTATACAGTCCTAGAGATTGGTGATTGCCTCATTCCAGTCCATCTTTTCTTGGCCAAGTGTTCA
>RCUC01155411.1:0-187352 GCA_003697995.1 Taxidea taxus jeffersonii
GCCTGGGTGGCTCAGTGGGTTAAAGCCTCTGCCTTCAGCTCAGGTCACGATCCCGGAGTCCTGGGATCGAGCCCCACATCGGGCTCTCTGCTCAGCAGGGAGCCTGCTTCCCTTCCTCTCTCTCTCTCTCTCTCTCTCTGCCTGCTTGTGATCTATGTCTGTCACATAAATAAAATCTTAAAAAAAAAAAAAAAAAGAAGACATCCAGATGGCCAACAGACACATGAAAAAGTGCTCCACGTCACTGGGCATCAGGGAAATACAAATCAAAACCACAATGAGATACCACCTCACACCAGTCAGAATGGCTAAAATGAACAAGTCAGGAAATGACAGATGCTGGCGAGGATGTGGAGAAAGGGGAACCCTCCTACACTGTTGGTGGGAATGCAAGCTGATGCAACCACTCTGGAAAACAGCATGGAGGTTCCTCAAAAAACTGAAAATAGAGCTACCTTATGACCCAGCAATTGCACTACTGGGTATTTACCCTGAAGATACAAACGTAGTGATCCAAAGGGGCACGTGTACCTGAATGTTTATAGCAGCAATGTCCACAATAGCCAAGTTATGGAAAGAACCTAGATGTCCATCAACAGATGAATGGATAAAGAAGAAGTGGTATATATATACGATGGAATACTATGCAGCCATCAAAAGAAATGAAATCTTACCATTTGCGACGACATGGATGGAACTAGAGCGTATTATGCTTAGCGAAATAAGTCAACTGGAGAAAGACAACTATCACATGATCTCCCTGATATGAGGAAGTGGAGATGCAACGGGGGTGGGAGTTAAGGTGATAGGAAAAGAAAAAATGAAACAAGATGGGATCGGGAGGGAGACAGACCAAAAGAGACTCTTAATGTCATAAAACAAACTGAGGAGGGTGGGGGGGAGAGGGGTTGGGAGAGTGTGGTGGGGTTACATTATATGTTTAAATAAAGCTTAAAAAAAAAATGTTAGGGGCAACTGGGTGGAGTGGTCAGTTAAGTGTCCGACTCTTGGTTTTCATGATTCCAAGAGTTAGTAAAGGAGAATGCATTTTTCCCATTTTCCTGTATTTCCTATTCTGAACGTATTTTTGGATAACTAAGTGTTGATGAAGGAAAGTTCTTCATAGGAGAATTCTAACTAACAAATGCAAAAGGAATGACAGAATTAGAAAATCCGTGTTTTGCAACTACTGGAATGTCTTGGCTGGTTCAGTCAGTAGAGAATGCAACTCTTGATCTTGGAGCCATGAGTTCAAGCCCCACATGGTGCATAGAGATTATTTAAAAAAAAAAAAAAAAGACTTCCTCCCATTTTTCAACTACTGAAAAAAAAACAACTCATGGTTGATGAAACTATTAAGGGAGCTTTAAAAAATAGCAGATCAGGGGCGCCTGAGTGGCTCAGTGGGTTAAAGCCTCTGCCTTCGGCTCAGGTCATTATCTCAGGGTCCTGGGATCGAGCCCTGCATTGGGCTCTCTGCTCAGCAGGGAGCCTGCTTCCTCCTCTCTCTCTCTGCCTCCCTCTCTGCCTACTTGTGATCTCTATCTGTCAAATAAATAAATAAAATCTTTAAAAAAAAAATAGCACATCAGGATATCACCATGAAAATAACTGACCAAGCTCAGCATCATTAAAGTGGGACATCAGACATGTGCCTCATGCAGTAATGTAATTGGGATTATACATTGCCACCTATGAAGTATTTCATCAAAAATAAATAACAATAAGTAAAATTGGACTCAAACCAAGTTTCTAGATCCAACTACCAATTATAAGAAAGTGTGGGAAATAAAAGAACAGTTAAATGACATGATGAGGAAACAATCAGTCAAATTCAGATTGTGAAATAGTCTACAAAGCCAATGACAGGTTTTTCCTCAAACAAATGGCATTTTTAAAAAGGCAGAGGGGGAACAATTGTTGACTTACAAATGTGTGGACTTTGTTTGGATCTTGACTAACAAACCCCACTACGAAAAGTAACTTTTGGGATGTCTGGGTGACTCAGTCAGTTAAGCATCTGCCTTCGGCTCTGGTCATGATCCCAAGGTCTTGGGATGGAGTTCCACATCCAGCTTCTTGCCCAGTGGGAAATCTGCTTCTCCCTCTCCCTCTGTCTGCCCCTCCCCCTGCATGTGCGCTCTTTCTTTCTCTCTGACAAATAAAGAAATAAAATCTCTCTCTTTTTTTTAAAGTAACCTTTAATGTCAATTGTGCCTCAATAAAAAATGTTTAATATAAAAGGTTATCTTTGGGGGCACTTGGGTGGCTCAGTTGGTTGAACATCTCAGTCTTGGTTTGGGCTCAGGTCATGATCTCAATATTGTGAGATCGAGCCCCACATCAGGTTCTATGCTCAGTGGGGAGTCTATTGGAGATTCTATGTCTCTGTCTCCCTCTACACTTCTCCCCACTGATGCTCGCTCTCTCTCTCTCTCTCTGTCAAGTAAAAATAAATAAATCTTTTTAAAAAATATTTTTTGAGATGGCTATGAAATTTTAAATATAAATTGATACTAGATATTAAAGAATTGCTATTTTAATTTTGATAAGGCTGATAATAACATTGTTGTGTTGAAAACAAAAGAAAAACTTCATATTTTAAAAAATATACTGAAGTATTTATGTGTGAAATTATATGATGTTTGGAATTTGTTACAAAATACCATAGCAAAAAAAAGTAGAGGGATGAACAGAGGAGTGAGATATAAATAAAATGCTAATGATTGTGCAAGATAGACAATGGGTACATAGAGAGTCATTTCAGTCTTCTATCTATTTTGAGGTATGTTTGAAATTTTCTATAATAGAGCTTTTTAATGCACATTTATCATGAAATATGTCTGAGTAAAATAAACCTGAAAATATTAATAATGATTACCAGTAGATGATATCTCTGAATTATGGAATGACTAATGAATTTTGTTTCTTTCTTTATACTTTTTTCCAACTTAATTTTCCACAAATATCACAGTTATTTCTATAAGCCCAAAAGCAGGCAATTAAAAAAAAATGCTGGGTTCTTGATTAGGGATATTGGCTAAGTCTCTTCTACCCCCTGGCATCCCATTGTCTAGCACTTAACAATATTACATCATGAGAAGTTATATTATTTTTTTAGACTCAGTAAGCATCACTGAAGTAGTGGCTCAAAGGAAAACCATCTTTCAAATTCAGATGTTTCTGATATTAGAATTTAACAAAAGTATTACTACTTGTAGCATAGAAACATCCTGCAATGCCTATGTGAATTAATAAGTACCTAAAATATAAATATCAAGGGACTAAGGAAATAGGATCAGTCGTCCAAGGACTATGAATGTTTTAAATAGAGCAGAGGACAAATAAGCACATTATGAATAGGATAGTCTTACTAGTTAGCTGAGTTAAAGTTGAAACTAATAATTTATTATGGGATACTTCAGGTAACTCAGAAAACCACCTCCTGAAATTAACAGAATTTTATGACACTGATCTGTTTTTCCATGTCTGCTATTAAGTGTCTGGATTTGTTAAAGGAGCCAAAATGTTAGAGTGTGAAGGAATCAATTATTCTCAGCCCAGATCTCTTGTAAATAATGATGTTAAGGGAAGGGATTGGGAGGACAGGTGAAATAGGTGAAGGAAATTAAGAGGTACAAACTTGCAGTTATGAAATAAATAAGTCATGGAGATGAAAAGTACAGAATAGGGAATATAGTCAATAAGATTGTAATAACTTTGTATGGTGACCATCTGTCACCATAACACATAACTACACATAACTACAGTTATTGTGGTGAGTGTTTCATAATGTATATAACTGTTGAATCACTATGGTGTATACCTGAAACTAATATTGTATTAAATGTCAACCATACTTCTCTTGAAATTTTTTAAAATAAAACACAGTGGTCAAAGAACCTCCAATTAAATATGCCAAATAATAGATATGATTTACTTCTTTCCAACTCCCTAAACCTCCCTAAATAAAGGGAGTAGAAGGGCATAAATCTATAAGAACAAAGACAGCTGAAGCTGATAGATAAGTGGTTATTGACATAGAAGAGTAGGAAAATCCAGCAATACGTACTTCAGGATCCCCAAAGGACTCAGAAATGGAGACACATGATACCTCTAGAAAAGAGGAGGTTGGTAGGGCTGACAAGAAAATTGGTTGAAAGTCTGCATAAGAAGGATATCTTCTCCTCAACTCCAAATATCCACAGAACCACCCCTTCCTGACTCTAGGAAATAGAGTTTAATTACTCTCTAGGGAAGCTAATTAGAAAAACCCAAGTTTTGCGGGGTGGAGGAACCAGGTTCACCTAAGGACTGGGATACAAGGCATTGAATAAAACTCTAATTACCAAATGTGAGATTAGAATTTGACACCCAGCTAAACTATCATTCAAAAAGAAGTGTAGAACAAAGAAATATATGGTTTCACCAAATATGTTGATCTCAGAAAGAAGCTGGAGGAAATGTTTCACCAAAGTGAAAGAATAAACAAAGAAAACTGAAAATGTTTGCTCCAGAAATGCAGCATAGGAGAGAGCTGTCAATGACAGCTATGCGACACGCCTGTTCCAGACTAGGGCACAAGGTCTGTAGGCTTGAAAAAGGATGTCTTACCCAGGAGAGAGGAAAAGAGAAAAGGAAAGTAAAAACTGATCTGAAATGTTCTAATATCTTAGGGAAAATGTATTCTTCTGGCAGAGAAGCTGTAGATAAATTAAGAGGTACACAGAAAACTAAGCCAAAGGAAAAGTAAGATAAGTATTACCTCTAGGGAATATAGTCAATGACATTGTGATAGCATTGTACGGTGACAGATGGTAGCCACACTTGGCAGTGAGCAGAGCTTAGCATATAGAACAGTGTGTTGGTCCTTAGCATGTTTGCCCTCACATTCATTCCTCACCTGTCCCCTCTTCTGCTCTGTTCTGTACTAACCAACAGGCTGTTTTTCCCAGAGTCCTTTGTTGGAGTTGACCAATGAGAAATATTTATCAGAGATATAAAAAGTAGAGAGAAGGGATTGGACATTTCCCCTTCTCTGCCTTGAGGATCATTTCTTGCAGCAACTGTATCCCCTCCTTGACTCCATCTACCACTAAAAAACCCATCCTGGTTCCAGCTTCCCTCTGGTAACCCAGGTCACTGGGCTCTGATAACATCACCTCCTCCTGTCCCTCCAGCAGTTGCTAATCTTCTACATGACAATTTTTATTTTCTTGGTTGGACTCTGACAGATAAAATCATTGTGTTGATCTGCAGTTCTCCTTGGAGCAAGAGATAGTTGATATTTGGCCTATGAGTCTTCTGAGGAAATCAGCTTCAGTAATTTTTTGAAACTTAAGTCTATTAATTTTTTCTAGGGAGATAGTGGAGAGGGGGCAAGGAGTTCATTTGAGGTGTGAAAACGAATTTTTCATTGAGGTAATCAAAGGGCCTCTGTAAAAACTTCATCAGGAGATAGAACCCAGCCACCCTCTTCTGTTTAGGACAGTGGTCCTCAACCTAGTTGTCCATCAGAATCATCTGGGGAGTGTTAAAAATCACCCCCACCATGGAGATTCTGATTTAAATAGTTTAGGATGAATATATTTTAGAGCAGTGGTTCCCAGACCAGCAGCATCAGTATCACCAGGAACTAGTTAGAAATGCAAAATATGGGGCCTCACTCTAGAATTACTGAATCAGAAACATGAAATGGGCCCAGGCCTACCAGATAACCTGAGGTACACTGAACTTTAAGAGCTGCTGTTTCAAAACTACCCAGGCAAGTCTAACTTGCAGCCAAGTTTGAGAACCACTAGTTTAGGCATAGACAATCAATAAAATCATAAGTTTTACTAACTACATATTTATTAAATACCTACTGTGTTTTTTAATTTCTTGCTACTCAACAAAAAGCAGAAGTTGAGATTACTAAATTTGAAACTATACAAAAAGATGATATAGTAAATGAAAAAGTTTAGGGGCACCTGGGTGGCTCAGTGGGCTAAAGCCTCTGCCTTCAGCTGAGGTCATGATCCCAGAGTCCTGGGATGGAGCCCCGCATCGGGCTCTCTGCTCAGTAGGCAGCCTGCTTCCCCGCTCTCTCTGCCTGCCTCTCTGCCTACTTGTGATCTCTGTCAAATAAATTAAAAAAAAAAAATCTTAAAAAAAAAAGAAAAAGTTTAACAGTCACAAATCTTCAGCCATGCAGAACACAAAAAGAAAAATGAATCGAGAAAGTTCCTCTTTCTGAATTAAAAATAGCTGATTAGATAATCAATGTACTTCAACAATAAGGCTGAGATCCACTGCAGGATGCCTGGCCGGGCAGCTCACATTTCTCCAACTTGCCTTCAATTATACCACCTATTACCAGTAATAGAACAAAATCTTTACCGTCAGAAATGACCTTACAAATCATGTAATCCAGCATTTTGCAATCAGTAATTCATAGACTCTAGGGCTCACAGAGGTTCTCCGCAGTGTAGCAATTAGGATCATTTCAGATGCAATCACAGCAACTCCAACTCAAGCTAGCATAAATAATCAAATATATTTCGTGTTCCTTAAGGCCAACAAGTAGTAACAGCTTCAGGTGCAGCTTCATCCTTTGGACTCCAAATCCATTTGCGTATGATTTTTTTTTTTTTGGATTCACTCTCCTCCTTGCATCAACTTTGACTTCAGACTTAAGATCTCTCATTGTAGCAAAAAGGCTACACCAATATCAAGCCTCACATCAGGATCCCATACCATCCAGAGAAAGTGTCCCTCCAGATAAATCCTGAGGAAAAAAACAAGAAGAATATTTTCTCTTTTCAGGAAAAAAAAATATATAGATAGATATAGATATAAAATATAGATATAGATTGTGTGTGTGTGTGTGTGTGTGTGTATCAAGTCCCATGATCCTGCCTGGTTCATGTATATGAATATATATTCACACATATACATATACATATACAGATGTATATGAACCAGGCGGGTTCATGGGACTTAATCCTGGGGGTCAGGAGGATTCACTGGGCTTCCGTCAATCAGGGCCCATCCCTAGAGCCAGGGATGAAGTTTCATCCTCCAAGGCAAATGGAAAACTAGGATACTGTTGCCATGGAAGAGTGCAATGAGTGCCAAGAAGCCAAAAATGGCAAATGTCTGCTATGCGTGGGAGAAAAGGAGTGTTTTTAAATTGATAAGTGAAATAATTGTCCAGATGTTTTGCCTTAATTAGAATCATCTTAGAGCCTCTAAGAGTTTACTAAATGAACATTCATGGCACTCAATGGGGATCAGATGGATATTCTCATGACTCATCCTGTCAGTTTACTATCCAGATCAATGCTACTAGTTGAATGTTTTACTTGTTCTTCAGCTTAAATTATTTCTATTCTTAATCACTTGTTATGTAATGTAACACCATAAAGAACCACTGATTAGAGACAGAAAGACATACATGTTACATATGTTGTTCATGTTCAGCCAGCACTCTCTGAGGATAGCACCATAATTTCTTATGGGAAACCATCTGTACCTATTTCCTACAGTCTAGATACCTCTCTCTCCTAAAGCCGGGCAGGGAGCATGGGACCCAGATCCAGCCAGTCCAATTCCCTTTCCTCGGACTTTGAATCCCACCCTGGCCAAGGACAGAAGAGAATGACAGAAGCTGATTCATCTTTATGATGACACACTGATAAAACTATGAAATAGCTATGGTCACAGGATCGAAGAGCGTCAAACACTCATGCTCTTTCTCATACCTGGTCTTTGAGTCTCCTCTGATGTTTGAGTCACCAGAGGGCCTTCCAGTCAGTTCTCTCTGCTTGAGTTTTTGTGAACAGGTTTCTATTTTTCGCATCATATAATCCTGATAAGAAGTATTAAAATGATAATTCTGAAATTTTTCTTCAGGATGGTCAACACTGAATTCATAAATTTCATGTCTGAACAAAAATTTTAGATGCATATCAACATACCTCTAGTACTTTAAAACCCATTGTTGAAAAGGAAAAATATAGTATCGTATCCAATTTGACCTATAATTTGTTAGGAATAAGGACCTTCTAAACTCTCAATGTATTGTTTGTGGGTAAGTGCTTGGAAATAGCAGCTTGAATCCTTCTCTTTTATCCCATCATTTAGAAACAAAGACAAAAATTACAAAAATAAATGAGCTCTTTTTTGAAGTGAAATGTAGGAATTCTAAGTATAGATACAAAAGCAATTTTCAGTTAAGATTTGATGCATAATGAGCAGTTGAATTTTACTATAGGTTTCACTATCCATTCACTCCAGAGTAAAACATGACATAATTTTTTTTGGGTTCATTAATAAGTTATGCTTTTTCTCATATAATAAGATTCAGGAAAATTAAGCATTTTTAAAGTGAAACGATATATTTAAATATACAGCGATGAATCCACAATGTGTATAAAAACAATATTAAGAAAAGGAATAGGGATTATTATTATTATATGATAATCTTTAAAGGCAAACTGATCTGAAAGTTTCACATGCCTTTAAAAAAATCACTTATCATGTATCACATAAATAACACATTTTTTAATTTCTAAGGAATTTCAGTAGATTACATATTTCACTAAAAGGTGCTTGAGTCAAAAAAAGGAAAAAAAAAAAACTGGGAAACACTGATACACCTCTTTACTTGACAGAAACCAGAGAGGTCACACAGATAACCCTGAGAGGTGAGACAGAAGCAGGGTTCCTTAGAGTCTCAATGCCCTTCAGACGTCTTGCTTCCTGCCATCAGAAATCCTCTTTGGTATCATAGATTGGTGAATTCTCATCTTCTAGGCAATCGGTTACTATATCCATCCCCAACCCATACATTTCTATGTCATTATATTTATGTCGGCTTAGGTGCCTCCACATGAGTCTTGAATTGCAGGCATTTTGAAGCTAAAATTTAGAGCAGTGACCCAGAACTCACTGCCTGTAAATTGGCTTTGAACATTCTCAATGTTGAATGATATTGCTACATTAAGGCTTTCTAGATCTGAGTTCACAGAGATTGAATATCTAATATTCCATAGAAGCGGAGTACTGACTCCCCTCCTCTAATTCTCTGCTAAAAGCTTGCTCTCATACCAAGGCAGACACAATGGCCAGATCTTAACTTTCCGTGTGTTCCCTTGGTTTTTTCTGTTGCCCCGACTTGTCGCTGTTGAACAATTCTGCCATCTCCAGCTGTCTCTGATGCCACTGATGTGTAAATTTCTGAGAACTTGGGACCCCATGACGCTGAAAGACTGTAAGCAAAAAAGAATAATTCAGAGTCCCTGGGCAAAATTGTTCCCCTTGTTAAACCAGCTGCCTTGATAAGCAGAGGAGGAATAGCCTTAGAAGACTGAAGAAACTATACAATCAGACCTTTAAGATACTTTGTAAAAGTTTTATGTTAGCTCACGCTAGGGCCTTATCTGACCCCCATAAACATGATAAATGTCATGTGGTTAAGAAAATCTCATCGTAGACAAAAAGTATCCATGTTCCTTCAAATAACCCAAGAATCCCAAGATCTTCAGCTATAAAAATTAATTAAGCCAGCAAGCAAATAAAAAGGGGAAGAGTTTTCATCACTGTCGTATCTGCCAATGTGCTCCACCCATTTGGTTAGAATTCCTGATGTACGTTGTTTCTGAAATCACAGCCAAAAGACACACTTCTCTTTTCTTTTTTTTAAATTATTTTTACTAACATATAATGTATTATTTGCCCCAGGGATACAGGTCTGTGGATCATCAGGCTTACACATTTCACAGCACTCACCATAGCACATACCCTCCCCAATGTCCATAACCCAACCACCCTATCCCTACCCACCATACCCGCCAGCAGCCCTCAGTTTGTTTTGTGAGATTAAGAGTCTCTTATGGTTTAAGACACACTTCTCTTGAACACTCTGCAGCCTGGCCTAACTTTCAAGCGTGCTTCTCCAAGTCCATGTCCTGTCCTGCAATGCAGAAACAAGCCTCTTGTCCCTCTCTACCTGCTTCCCTTCTGATCAATAATGCCTTTCATTTAAATTCCAGAGCACTGCGCCGGACAGTTTTTCACCCCTCAACAAGTCCATCTTTGTTCTGTTAGCATGCAGTTCAAAAGAAGCCGCCAACATCCCCCTTTTGTGATTTATCCATGTTTTACCTGACAGTTAGGTCCTTATGGCATCTCACAAAAATCTGCTTAACAGATAATATCCCTGAACTGTGGTGTTAATACCAGCATGCCTCTACATGCAGAGTTCTAATTCGAGGTGCCAGTCTCACATCTTCTTTGGCTACAGTGGAAGCATGAAATTCAAAATCCCTATGAAAGTATGCCTGAGAATCAGGCTCACTCTATAGGTTACCGTCTCTCTACTGTGTAGTAAATACCATGGAGGAAATAAAATCTCCCAAGATTTTTCTGCTAAATGAGCTCTGTATTTAAGTTCCCTAAGACCACCAAAGAGCCATAACCATTAAAAGAAGTAGGATTGGATATGGTCACCAAGATATTTGCCACTCGGAGGGTGTTCATTCTTCAGGCTTCCCATCTTGGTGACCTAAACGTGGAAGTTAAATGTTAATTGAACCCGCCTTAATCAGGGGATGTCTATGCTTACTTTTTTCAACTCAAAACTCAGCTCTCTGATCCTTGAAGTTAGAGTTTTTGTCAGAGAAAGCAATAGGACAGACTAAAATTGTTCATAAATATCGTGGAGTGTTGGGAAGCCTGAGTGGAGCATAGGTAATGCAAGCACCATTCTAGAGGTGAAACCACATTTCTGGAGGAGGGAAGCTTTCAGGGAGCAGAAACTCACCAGAACACAGAAACTACAGAAAAGAAAGCCAGAATATGCTTCAGACATCTGTGAATAGCAAAGTTAATGTCTGTGTATCAGCAGACATTTAGAATTACAGAATAAATACCTGTTTTCAGGCTCTACGATTTGTCAAGTTTTTCTTTCCTCCTCCCCTTTTCTTCCTTCTCTTCTATAATCCAGGATTAGATAATATTTTATTAACTTTCATCATTTTAAGTCAGTTCCCTTGACTCTATGAGTATCAGATATGGATTGCTTTTCTGATCACTAAATGGAAACTTTATCTTATAAATTGAGAAACATTTGTGTATGTATATATACATACACACACTTACAGTCTTTCACGAAGTCCAAAGTAAATGAGTTGTTTTATTCACGTAAAAGCACTCAAATAGGTAATGCCGTTGAAAATCTTAACAGATATTTTAAAATTATAATATACCTCTGTACAATGGAATATCATTTTTTATCAAACTGTTCTGGATAATTAATGTATGAATTTGTTATACTGCATACTCTTAATCAACATGATCACCAAATAAATAAAATTATTTACCCAGGCATTTTAGATTTACAAAGAGAAAAACGAGCTATACCTTGCTAATAAATTATTCTGGATACCCTATGTATTCAGTGCACTTTAGCTGATCAGCAGGCTGGCAGATGAAGGTCTATCTCTCTCAGACAGCTGGAGAGGCATAATGGAAAGGCACTGGTCTAGGAGCCAGAAGATCAGATATCAGCTCTGCTGTGTCCCTGGGAAAATCTCTCAGCCTTTATAACTCTCAGTGTTTTCATCTGTAAAATAGGGTAAAAATATCTTCTGGCCTGTCCTGCCGGATTATTAGAAGAGTCAGAGGAGACTGCATGGGAAAGCATTTTGTAAATGCCAGGCATTTGTAATATAATATGACTTAACTAGTAATTGATATTCTCCTGCTTGAAAACCACTTTTTCAGAAACTAAGGCAATTAGTTGTGGCAGTTCACATATATCCCAAAGCTAAATTTGACACAAAAACATCAAGTTCAAAGGCCCAAACCATGTGTCCTGTCCTTAGGCCTGAAAATTATTCAATGGTTCCCAAAGCTGGAGTCAGTCAGCTGGTGCCCCAGGATGGTAGCAGCGGCCTCCCAGTGACACTCGACTCTATCTGGGGACCAGTTTTCCCCTGACCTCAATATCACCGTGTTTCAGCTGCCATGTGTTAAAAGCTGGTTGATAAGAAAAATGAGGCAGGGGCAAAGACCTGGGGCTCAGATACTCTAGTCAGGTTAGTCACTGTTGGGAGTTGGGAGACATTTTCAGCTATGGTTCTCATGTTTATTTAAATTGATTTTAGCCTTAAGGTAAACCATTAACCTACTTTAGGAGCGACCAAGTTAGAGGAGCAATGTAGTTTCCCAATTCAGTTATGAACTGAGCCCGCTATGTACCTAGCACACGAATGAATATGTTATCACTTTGTCACCTAGGCATTCAATCCGGGTAGAAGTTATTTTGCAGAAGGTCATAGCCTCATCTTATGTTTGTCTCGTCTTTGACGGATGAAGGGGTGCAGCCCTGTGAGAATGTGACTGATGGAACGGAACCGGCTTCAACATTAGCATCAGGAAAGCATTCTTATTTTGGGTGGCTAAAATTTCAACTTTCAATCTTCAGATATCAAACATCAAAGAGAGTATTCTATAAATGAGCTGATACTTTTCCCTGCCACTGCCACTCCATAGCCACATTAGATCTAGAAGCGAAGACAGGGGCACGGGAGTTTTGCTGTTTCCATTAACAGGTTGGTATGCACCTCTAGATAAAGATGTCTGGGGGAGTCCAGACGTGGTAAATCTCATTTACCATGAGGCTCCTTTTTATTTTTCCGCTTGCCTTCTATATTGTATAACACAACACAGGTAAACAGCATAGATTCCCAGGCTGAGAGCAAGCAGTAAACTAGCCCAAGTTTATAAGCAGTCAAGCAATGGAGAAGCAGAAATTGTAATTAAACCCAGGGAGCGGGAATGTAAAAAAATGCTATGTTTTCATTAGCTCTGCCTCTTTCAGCCTCCTAACAGTTGTCCAGTTATCCTCTACTTCGTTACCAAGAGCTTATTCAAGTAAAACAATAAAAATTGGCTCTTTTAACTTTTAACTTCTTTAACTTTCACTGATAATTCTAAAAACTAATTTTATCCATTTATTTCAGGCTCTTCTCCTAAATGTTTTCTTATTCCTAATTATTCTTTGTAAGTGACCAAATAGCAAAGGTAAGTCAAATCAATAAATCAAATAGCATAGACAGAAAGAGATGTAGGTCAAAGGGGACAAACTTTCAGTTGTAAGAAGAGTAAGTTCTACGGCTCTAACATACACCATGGTGATTATAGTTAATAATGCAGTATTATTGAGAGTTGCTGAGAGTAGATCTTAACTGTTCTCATCATCCATTAAAAAAAAGAGAGAGAGAGAGTGAATTCTATGAGGTGAGGGATGTGTTAATTATCTTGATGCTGAGAAACTTTCCATAATATATACATCTATCAGATCATCATATTATACACCTTAAGTATATACAATTATATTTGTCCATTATTCATCAGTAAAATGGGGAGTGGGGGTGGAGGGCAATAAAGCTAACCTCTGAGTATTAAAGTGCTGGCCCCATAATCACAACTCCACACAGTTGCTTATAAAATCTACTGAAAATTCATCCTATATCTATCTTTACTTTAAGTACATGGGGCCTTAAAACATTCTAAGTCAGATCCCAGATGTTGCTTGCCTTCCAACTAATGACTTTATTTAACATCTCTGATGGATGTTGAGGGTTTTTTTTTTTTTCAATTCCACAGAAAGGGAAACACAGCAGTTACAGTTCTGTTCCAGTACATTGTGCTACTAGTTGGCCTCAATCCTGACCTAGACAGAACATCTAAAAGCTGAAAACTAATTTAGAGTCTATTCCAGGTCAGGCCTTGGCATCTTTGCTGAGAAGACCTATTAACGCCAACTTCAACAGAAATAAACACAAGCCCATTAAAAATTGGACTAAGACCATCAGTCATTTAACATAAGACAAATAGCAAAGCCTATCAAACCACGAACTTACCAACTCAAAGTGGAGTACAAGTAGCAAATCCAAATGTCATGGTGGGTAATAATCCATTAAAAGGTATAGAGTTTTCACATTACCTACAAAGAAGTCAATATACTATTAAAATAACAGACTAGAAAACTCTAAAAGTAAAGACTTTATGATACAATTTGAACCAAAACTGCTTCTAAGTAACATATTGTTATTTAGGACGTTTCACTAAAAACTCTCCTTTGTACTTGGCACAATTTAAGATACACACAAAGATACATTTCTGGGTTATGTGAAAACGTTATTATCCTAAAAACAACTGTAAACTAAAAACATTAAAACATGACTAGTAATCTACTAGCTTGATCTTTTATTTTTATTTTTTTAAAAGATTTTATTTATTTATTTGACAGACAAAGATTACAAGCAGACAGAGAGAGAGAGAGGGGAGGAAGCAGGCTCCCTGCTGAGCAGAGAGCCCGATGTGGGGCTCGATCCCAGGACCCTGAGATCATCACCTGAGCCGAAGGCAGAGGCTTTAACCCACTGAGCCACCCAGGCACCCTAGCTTGATCTTTTAAACACTTTCAAGTATATTCATAGATGGAGAAATGTATAAGGTTATCAAGTAAGTACAGGATTTTCTTGACAGTAAATCCTAGCACAATGAAGCTCATTTATACTCATTTTTTTTTTATAATCTTACTCTTTTATTTTTCCTAAGTCCACTTCTCTGGGGAAGAATATTTCTATTTAGCATTGTGAAAAGGTCCACATATCATTCAGCAAATATCACCCATTATCAAACAGATGAGTCAAAAATTTTAACTTCCCTTAGCAAACATTTTCTCATATCTGAGATACTTAAAAACAAAGGTGATCATCACGACAGAGGTCAACACTGTTCGGCATTAGAAGTGTCCCAATGACTAATGAGGACAATGGCACAGGACAGAAGATACGACGGGAAGGAGTGTATTCTGTAACGGGACTAAGCTGAAGAAGTCCAAAACCCAGGCTGGTGTGCACATTCCACATTTCTTTCCAGACCTCTAAATGGAGATACTCATTTTAAAATATCTAAACCACTGATTTAAATTAGCAAACTATATTACAGAATCATGATGCAAGCATGTCCTTGCATGTGCTCTATAAATAAATATTTTAGACACATCTTTGAATCCACATGAGAACTGGATTAGAAGACTACTTTTCTGGGGTCTGTCCCACCTTCAGAAGGGGCAGCTCCAGACTAAAAGTCTGTCTTATGCAGCTTACAGATAGGGACACTAGTGTTTTCACTTGGGCAAGTGATGCTTCTACTGCAAGGCGCACTGATATTTCAACGTGTGGGTAAATGATAAGGGGAATGAGGCCAGGACTGGGCAGGGACAAAACTGGGAGAAACTGACCCAACTATAGAACTGGTGCCCAAGGAGGTAGTCTACAGTCAAATGACCAGTCCAAAAGGGCACAGTGATCTTCGTGCTTGGCTGCAGCAGTCATCAATATCTGAGATCCACTGAGCAAGTAAAGTCTGGCAAAATGAGGTTTTAGGCACTAAGTGATCTGCTGAGACAGATGGGTCTGTCACCATAGAACCTGCATCAGTCAGGGTCCAAGAGGAATGATCCCTCATACTCGGGATAGTTCAAGAAGGTTTGATAAAGGAACTACTCTAAAAGTGTAGGACTAAACAACAGGGTAAATGCAATACCACAATACCCAGCTAGACTGTAATCGTCTTAGGCCAGGCAGGGTGAGGAGTGGGAGCATTTCATGGAATCTGGAAGCAGAAGACACATAGAAAAGGTCTTGGAACTTCCACAGAAGGAGGTAGACAGCTAGAGGTAACCCCAGAGGGAAGGAACTGGTAACATAACTGTTCCTATCTTATCCAGTCCCTCCCTGGGATCTCCCACCAGGGCTCCCCTTTGACCAAACCCAGCTAGAGGTTGGAAGACAAGGATCGGTGGTTCTACATGTGTCAGTATGGGAGTGAAGGAGGGGGAGAGATTCGAGTGGAAAAGGTTGAAGAGGGGTCTGGTAGGACAAACAGAAGAATGACAGCACACCTGGGAGGGCATTCTATTTCAAATAGCATCCCCCAAAATATCCGAGAGTCTGGGGATGAGGGTCCAGTTTCTGGAGAAAGGGGTTAGCAGAGTGAAACAGGATGCCAGAGCCTGAGTCAAAAAAAAAAAAAAAAGAGAGAGAGAGAGAGAGAGAGAGAGAGAGAGAGAGAAAAGAGGAGGGGGAAAAAAAAGGTCAGGGGAGGACTCCACCCCCATAGGCAGTCAGGATGCTAAGCAGAAAACCAAGGCAGAAGTACGCAGGCACAAGTTATGCCAGGGGCGTGGGAGTAAGGAGAAGTCTCTAGGCATGCTGGAGGACTGCCTACAGAGCAGAAAACTCATTCTACATCGAATTCACTGATGTCTTTGGCATCGAGTGTCCATCCTTCCTGGGTCAGAATGGACATAAGGATAAGTCAGGACTGAGTCTGTCTGCGCCTGAGAGAGCAGGGGGAAGAAAGGAGGTGACAGTAATTGAAGACTGCATCACAAGGATCCTTGTAGGTAATGGATAGCACTTTCAAACTGGAAAAGGTGAGGGGAGTAAACAAAGGTGTGGGAAGAGCTGTAGCCTGAGAGATGTCCTGACCTTCAGCTGAGGAACAGCAACTGTTGTAGGGGAGCAAACCAAGGGTAGGAAACCAAGAGGACAGTCCCTGGACCTTGCCCTCCAACCTGCTCACATCTCCTGGAGGATTCTCCATTGAACAAACCCAGCCAGAAACCAGAGAACCAGGTGGGCATGGACCACACTGGTCAATTGTGTAGGCCGTAAAGCAGGGTGGAGAAGGGCAAGGTGAGCGTGTCGCGGGTTAACAGAAGATATCCCGCCCAGACTTACAACATAATCTTGGTGAAAAATGATGAGGGCCTCCCCATGAGATACTTACTGATGACGAAGGAAAAAAATCATAATTTCACAGTAGAGAAATTAGCAGACTCTACCTTGACAAAAGTAATCAAGTTGATATCACTGGTGATGGGGCCAACGGGCAGCACGTGCCTCCCTACGGGATTTGCTGTGTGGAACACACATCACGTCCCTGTATGTTTGCCAGAAATGCATACCTGAATCTGACCATGAGGAATTGGCAGACAAACCCAAGTTGAGGGACAGTCCATGTCCACGTCAAAAATGTAAATGTCCTGAAAGAGAAAGAAATACTGAGGAATTGTCCTGGTGAAAGTTGGCTAGAGAGGCAGGACCACTGTGTGCTGTATGTGATACAGGATTTTCTTCTGCTGTGAGCAGATTATAGGACAAACTGGTGGCACCTGAACTACATATTAAATCAGATAAGAGTATTATATCGATGTTAATGTCCTGATTTTGATTCTTGGACTGTGGTTCTGTAATAAAAGTCCCTTGTCTTTAGAAAATATACCATGAGGTATTGGGGGGTAAAGATGCTCCTGCCTTTCTTCTCAGAAAGAAACACTTAGAAAGGAAGGAAAAAAATATCATAAAACATTAACATTTGGGGAATGTGGGTGAAGGGTATGTGGGAGTTCTTTTACTATTTTTCGCATTTTTTCTTTAAGTCTGAATTATGTCAAAATAAAAAAAATAAAAATGATGAGAACTCTAACTGGACCAATAGCAGTGGGGCTAGAGAGGAGGCCATACACAAGGAATACGTGGGAGGTAAATTGAATAAGATGTAAGTGACAAATTATATGGGAGGGGTCCACGGTGACCACGAGGTTTATGGTTGTGTTCGCTGCATAGTGCAGATGTCACGATTTTGATACTTTTAATGTGCCCTAGCCATAGAATCCAAATACCTATTTCTTTTTTTTTTTTAAGATTTTATTTATTTATTTGATAGAGATCACACAAGTAGGCAGAGAGGCAGGCAGAGAGGGGAGGGGAGAAGCAGGCTCCCTGCGGAGCAGAGAGCCGGATGCGGGACTCGATCCCAGGATGCTGGGATCATGACCCGAGCAGAAGGCAGCGGCTTAACCCACTGAGCCACCCAGGCGTCCCCAAATATCTATTTCTATTACTTATTTATTTTATTGAATCGACATTGGATTGGCATGGTCAATTAAGTATTAGTAAGTCTAAAACAAGATCCTAAATTTCTATCTCATCGATAGTAATAAGAGATTAATGCCTTTCCCAGGAGGAGCCAGCAATTGTAAATTCACCCAGCACAGAAAGAAAGAATGCCCCTGGCAGACCAGTCTTTCTTCTCCAATCTCCCCCGGGTACAGGATCCAGAGATCTTTCAAAATAGCATATGAACATTTAGAATCCAAATGTAACTCAGACCTATGAGAGAGCGGTTCTCTGGAACCGACGGGGGAAGCAAGCTGTGAGAGAGAACATTCCAAACTCTTCTATCCTTGTGGAAAACATTTTCTTCCAGTTCAGAGTTGAAAAAGAAGGTCACATATTTTACAGGCTTCCATCAATCACTACCGGGCCTCAGTGTAAGCAATTAACACCATTTCTCTGATCCTCCTGTGTGCCCTATTGCAGTAAACAAGGCCCAGTTGTTTAAGGCATGGTTCATTCAACAAATGTGTGCTGGGCACTACCATTATCATCAGTGTCAGATAACCTACCCTTTGCAGGAAATAGCATTGAGCATACTGCATTTCTGCTGTATTTCTTAAGTTGGTGTAAGCTTTGTGGGACTAATTGTGAATATGGATTTAAATATCATGTCTGTTTTTATTACTCACAGACCCAGTAAGATGTTAACTGTAACTAGAACATCTGTAGATTCTATTGAACAACTAACCACTAGTACCTAGGAAGCTTAGCCCACCCACAATCAGCGACTTGGCTGGAAAGAGAACAACACTGAGGTGAAATAGGCAATTGGTTACTAACTGATGTTATTTTGAGAAGCTCCAAGAAGGTATCATTACCCATAAATTCTGCTGTATTACCATTAAAACATCCCTGCCTTTGAAATAACCACACCTACAAAGGTCTCCATTAAAATACCGCTACCTGGGTGCCTGGGTGGCTCAGTGGGTTACGTGGCTGCCTTTGGCTCAAGTCATTACCTCAGGGTCCTGGGATCTAGTCCCCCATCGAGCTCCCTGATCAGCGGGGAGTCCGCTTCTCCCTCTGCCCCTCCCCGCTGCTTGTGCTCCTATTCTCTTTCTGTCTTGCAAAAATAGATAAATAGAATCTTTTAAAAAATAAAATGTTAACTACCCTTAGGTATGTCAATAATACAGGGTAAACCAGTTTTAATATTTTATGTTTATTTTATTTAATACTTAGTATTTTATTTAATATTTTAACATTTAATATTTAGTCGATATTAAATACTCTTAAGGGCGAGAGTAACAGAGTATTTGGGGTCTGAGGGTAGAAGATTTTGAGATGGAGGAAAGAGCCAAGAATAGGGAAGTGCAAAAGTCCTAGGAAAAAGGAAATTTGCCTACTTCACAGCTTTCGCTCAGGCCAGCCCTGGAACTAAGGTCATGAGTGTATGGGTGTGTTTTCTTTAACTTTGTCCAGCAATTTTTTCCCAAGACCACAATCTACATCCCCAAACTTAACACAAACACACTGTATCAGAAAGAAAATTGAGGAACAAGAATGTGGAGACTCAAATAGTTACTAAAAAACTCAGAGCACATGCCCACTGACATCATCCTTTGAATATGGAAAATAGCACCAAAATCATTAAGTAACCAAGGATATTTGCTTACTTTCCCAATTTGCTTACCTTCCTATGACCTGCCATTTCCAGCATTCCTTCTCTATCAAAAACAACGTTTTTTTTGTTGTTGTTGGTTTTTTTTTCTGATTACATAAAAAGACATCACTGAAGTCTGTGGCAGTTTGTAAGAATCCCTCCAAGTGTGGGGCTGAACATCTTCAATTAATTTTCAAAGGACATTTTCCTCCATGGAGATATGTTTGGGATTTCAGGACTCAAAGCATTATACCTTCAGCCTTATTTTCAAATTGAGCATTCTTTAATTTCTCTCGTCATAGAGAGTGTGCCTATGACAGCAGCTCCCTGGGACCCGTGTCTGATCACAGCCCACAAGCCAGCAGGAGGGATCTTCCAAGCCAAAATCCAGAGGTAAACTGTGCATATTCTCATGAACACCACTCTGGGAAAGAGCTCACATTTAATCACTTTCAAGTGCTGCATCTCTTGCACTCTGATAACTTCTATTTTAATTTTCTTCTTTAGTGATCAAAAAAAGAGCAAAGGAAAACTTACAATCATTTTCTCCTCCTACTTTGCCCTGGAACTATATGTCTCAACTTTTCCTATCTTGACTTTTTCCTGAAAGCAGGTAAACCCTTAGAAATACACATCTTGCCTGAAACTAATATAAGGTTATATGCCAATTCTACCTAAATAAGAATGTTTTAACTTTAAAAAATAAAGAAGAGAGATGTAAATCTTATAAAATCCAACAGGGTCCATTTCTGGTCAGGTCCCATGTATATAAAATGGTGTGATGCTTTCTATCTCATACAGTCATGGTACCAGTGAAATTATATCACACGTGCTGATTTTCTTGGACATAGTAGATGCTCAGTAAATGGTAGCTATTGTTTTCTAAGACCTGCATTCTTACACTTGGCAGATCAAAAGCAGGATAGAGCCTGATGATGGTGAAAACATCGCTGATAACAGTGAGACTGTGTACGCCGCTTTACAACATACAATATATTTTACACCCGGGATCCCACAATACCCCCGTGAGGTAGCTGGAATTGTTGTATTACTTCTCTAATGTTGCGAACAAATTGCCACAGATTTAATGAACTGAACAACACAAATTGATTATCTTACAGTTCTGTCAGACAGAAATCCAACAAGGGTTTCGTCAGGCTAAACAAACGTGTCAGCAGGGCTTTTTTCCTTTCTGGAGGCTCCGGGGGAGACTCAGTTTCCTTGCTTCCTTGAGTCTTTGGCAGATTTTAGTTCCTTGCAGTTGCAGGACTAAGGCCCCCATTTCCTTGCTGGCTGTCTTGCAGAAAGCGGTTCTAGCTTTCATAGGCTGCCCCATTCCTTGGCTCATGCCTCTCCCCTTCTCACAGCCAGCAATATTAGGGTCAGTCCTCATATTTCCTCCTGCCTCATCTGTCATTTTTTCTGATTTCAGCCAGGAAAAGTTTTCTGCTTTAAGGGTGTATGTGATTAGATTGGGCTCCCTTGAATAACCTTGGAGAATCTCAAGGTGCACATCTGTGATCACATCTGCAAAGCCCTTTTTATCACATAAGGTAACATATAGACAGGTTTCAGGGATTTGACATGGCCATCTTGGCGAGGGGTGGAGGGTTGATCATTAATTTGCCCTCCACAGTTATCACTACCCACATTTTACAGAGAAGAATGAAGATCAAAGAGTTAGATAAGAGTCTTGCAAGGACACACAGTAAGTAGCAAAGAATAGATTCAAATCCCAAAGTTGTTTTATTCCAAAGCCAAGTCAGTGTTCTTCCAATAGACTATCTAGTTTCTGGAAGGCAACTCAGCATTTACCCTCTTGCATTTTCTCCCCCTTCCCCACCCCCATGTAAACCCACACTTCCATTAATTATATTTTAAGCTGGCATTCCTGGGGAATTAACACACTTTCCAAAGCTTCCTGGAGAAGGCAAAGTTCAGAGACATTCCTACTCATTTTGTAATTTTTTCCAAGGTTTACACCATGTTGAAAGTATTATTTGCCAGCAATTGGACACTTTCATCTACAACTCTAAAACGTTTCCTGATTGATTGAGTACTAAAGGAAGTTTATATCATGCTATATGTGGGTTATTTCAATTTTTCTCAAAAGATGTACTTAGAAATTTGATACCAAAATGTTTAATATTCATTTAAGACAGTACCAGTCACTTTGCATTTCCTAGAAAATATCTCTAGACTTTTTTCTTGTTAGTGAAATTTAGAAGCATAATTTAAATTTGTTTTAGGGACACCTGGGTAGCTCAGTCAGTTAAGCTTCCAGCTCTTGGTTTTGGCTCAGGTCATGATCTCAAGGTCCTGGGTCCAGCCTCTCATCAATCTCTGTGCTCAATGTGGAATCTACTTGTCCCTCTACCTCCCTTTTTGCCCCTATTTCCACTCATGTTCTCCCCCCCCAATAAATAAATAAAATCTTTTAAAAATACATGAAGAAATAGATTAATGTGATTTCAGTCAACTAGCAAGTGTTTATGAAGCCATTAATAAATACAGAATGTCAATCAGTAAACAATTCAAGGGAATATGTGATTAAGTGGCAAATTGTGGGGCCCAGACTGCACTTTGAGACTATGTTCCTGAAAGGAGATTCTTCTGATTTGAAGAGAAGATGCTCATTAAAGAAAGATGGACAATAAATTCAGGTTGGTTGTATGCAGAAATCATAAGGGACCTTTAAAGTCTGACCACCATCAAACATATACAAGAATAATCATAAAAATGAAGGTTTTTATAAAAAAATCCTGAGCTATAAAAGTCATTAGCTTAATGCATTTTGAAAGAATTATAAATAATTACAAAATAAAATCAGTAAAACTCATTTTTTACCTTTTTTTTTTTGAGAGAGAGATAGTGAGAGAGAGCATGAGAGGCTAGAAGGTCAGAGGGAGAAGCAGACTCCCCGAGGAGCTGGGAGCCTGATGTGGGACTCGATCCCGGGACTCCAGGATCATGACCTGAGCCGAAGGCAGCTGCTTAACCAACTGAGCCACCCAGGTGCCCCTCATTTTTTAAAAGGACCAGGCCTAGGAGTGGATGCAGAAAAAGAGACTTTAAGATTTTTGAGACTTTGAGAAGGAAAGTGGGACTTAGGAAAAGTTAGTCTGACAACAGTACCTAGTCTGAGCTATAAGGTCAAGAAAATAAGGACAGGGAAACAGCCAGATACTTTCTCACTAAGTCTGTGATAATGAAGGCAGTGTAATCTTACAGTTGATGAGCTCTGGGAGCAGACAAATAGTTTAAATCCTGGTTTTGCCACATACCAACTGTTTGTCTTTGGGCAAGACACTTGATTATTCTAAAACCCAGTTTTCTCATCTGTGAAATGGGGGCAATAATCCCCCTCATGGACTTGTCATATATAAGAAGCACATAGTATCTTGCACATAGAAGACACTCAATTTCCTTGTAGCTGTCACGATCATCATGCCTATTAAGAAGGGTAGCAATGGAAATGGAAAGAGAAGAGACAGAGGTCATTTTGAATGCAATGTAATGAGGACACAGTAAAAGACTCCAGACTTTCTAACTGATCATGGAAGCTGAATTATTTAGGAAGTTGGTGGGGCCTGAAACCTGCCTCAAACTAGACCTTCACTCCAAATGCACTGCCCTCAATCAGTTCTATCCACATAAGGCGAAATATAGTCAGAACCATACTCAGAAGACTTTGGACTTAAAGCATTGTCCAATAGAACTTTCTACAGTGAAAGAAGTGGTCTTTATCTAAAATGTCCAATATGGGGGCGCCTGGGTGGCTCAGTGGGTTAAAGCCTCTGCCTTCAGCTCAGGTCATGTTCCCTGGGTCCTGGGATCGAGCCCCACATCGGACTCTCTGCTCAGCAGGGAGCCTGCTTCCTCCTCTCTCTCCCTGCCTGCTCTCTGCCTACTTGTGATCTCTGTCTGTCAAATAATAAATAAAATCTTTAAATAAAAACAAATGCCCAATATGGTAGACACTAGCCACACAAGCCACATGTGGCTATTGAGACCTGGAAGTGTGGCTGGTGCAACTGAGAAACTGATTTTTTAAGTTTAATTTCATCTTATTAGTGTAATTAACAAATCTAATTATAATTCCATTTAAACAGCTGCATGTGGCCAGTGGCTACCTCCCTAGGTACTAGCATAGCTGCTATCATATCCTAGACAGTGTGAAGGCACACTGGGTATGGCTGGTTGCTGGCTGTGAATACAGAAGATATATTTGAAGGATCTTCTCAAAAGTAGGAGTAGATCACAACAAAAGCTGAGTTCAACCCTGATCATCTCAGGGCTAGGAAGTTCAGCTCCTCATTTGCCAATTCAAAGATTGAATTAAGAATATTGAATATGTTCACATTACCCCAACAGTTTACATAAATTTGAAGGATGGGTAGAGAAAAGGAACTGAATTAGGAGATAAGAAAACATGGGAGACACTGAAGACAAAAGACCATTCTTCCAATCAGAAGTTGGGGTCCATCTGCTCCTCTCAATCTCTGGATAGAAACAGAGCTAATGGTGAAGGAAAAGGGAAGTAGTTTGATTTCACTTCCTCTTTTTGCCTTCCCTATCTATTCTTCTACTTCACTTCCAAACTTAACAGTTTGACTAATTGCTTCCCTCTCCTCCCTCCTTCCACAGCAGTGATAACACGGAAAGAAACAGAGGCATTCTGGGAAGCTTCTTTTGCTTTTGTAAGTAAAGTAGAAGAAACAGAACTGGACGGATCAGAAAGGGAACTAAAATTTGCAGTTGAAACAAAGGCTGCAGCTGATCTCTGGGGGAGCACTTCAGCTAGAACGGCCCTAGCAGACTTGTCCTGAATTGAGGCAGAGAGGCTGGTCCTTTGAATTCTCCCTGACCCCAACATCAGTCAATCACTGAATGTAGGCTTTCTCTAGGGAGGAGTCTTAGACTTGGACAAGACAGTTGCCTTTGGCAGGGGACAATGCTCAGAGAGAGGGATTCCTGGAGAAGACACTGGCTGTCTCAGCAACCAGCACTCCCACCAATGGACAGACCGAATGAGACCATATGGTGGTGAGGGTCAGGGGTCCATCTGGGCAGTGTGCCACAGTAATCACTAAGAGTCTGTCCCTGACTTTGCCATCAGCAACTGCACATGAATAATCCACTGAGCTTTCTTAAGCTCTCATTTCCTTATCTGGATGCAACGGGAGTGGAAGAGCTGAGTTCTAACTGATATATTTGGCACTCTGGCTTTTTATTTTAAGATTTATTCTGATTTTCTATTTTATTTACAAATTTGCAGTTTTTAAAGTGATATTTTCAAGGCAGGGCAAAGAGGGAAGATTTATATGGAAATTTTTTCTGATTTTCATAGAAACAGATGGTTCTATCAATATACTGCTTCATTTAAAATAACCCCAAAGTCAGTACTTAGTTTCCATAAACTGAGAATTTCTGACTTCCTTCACCACTCTGCATCTTCACAAGGTGTCTGAGTTTTACTATGCCACCTAGCTTTGTCACTGCGCTGTGGAATCCGTCACTTTATTTTGTGATCATGAGTTCTATCTGTTCACCTTTAAACAATGCATACATACACACAAAGACCAACTTTCACTGATGAATCTAAAAAGGACTTAGGAAAACGCAGTCTTACCAGTGTCACTGTGATTGGGTGGGACTGCTTTTAAACCATCCCTTGGGAAAAAGCATCTATGCCACTCTTAAATGTCCCCAAGGAGCTCTTTAAGGTTGTGATATATCCTTTATTCAGTGATCAGTAGTCCTCACAGTGAGGAGGTTCTTTTTTGTATCTAACCCAAATCTCTTCTACTACAATTTCAAACCACTTCCTTTTCCATCCTTACTGAATTAGGAAAAGAGCTGGTAATCATTGTCACCTGCTTCTTATAATTATCAAATGTTTAACTTTGTTAGAATTTATTTAGACCTAAACATTTTCCCCATATGACATTTTATCCCACTTAGCTAATGTCTGCTTTTTAACTCTTGAGAAAAATCATTTAATCTTTTTAATGTATTTTCTAGCTTTATATATTCCATAAACTATGGAGACCAAATTTAATGAGTCTTTAAAACACCATGAATGATGAAGTCTTTGTTATTTGGGGGGGTTGGCACTGTTACAATCTAACATGGGTTAGCTTTCACATTGCCTTACACTATCCCTACATTAAAAATGTATATCAGATTGTTTAGCCTCAAGGAAGAAGCAGTTTTCCCACAAGACCTATTTATAAAGTAGGATAGTATCTTCCCTTATATGGGAAGCTAATGTAAACTATTAATGACATGTATCAGGTGCAAAATGTTCTCAGTGTTAACTCTTCCCAAATAATCTTTAAAATAACAAGACTCATTTGGTTTGTTAGAGTTTGGTTTTGAAAGACAAACATTTTAAGTCTTACAAGTTCAACAGTCAATACTGGGGAAGTAACTGTTTTCCCTGAATGCAGCCTTCATGACATCATTGGCTACCATGGATTTCTTCACATGGTTCTTTGCATGCGACAGTCTGTGGCATGTATCAGCTTTCCTGATATCTACAAAATCAGAAGAAAAAAATGAATGGGGCTGCTTAGCAGATTTTTCTCTTAACATAAAAAGTTAAAAAAGAATTATCCACGGGGTACCTGGGTGGCTCAGTCGGTTGGGTGTCTGCCTTCGGCTCGGGTCGTGATCTAGATGGAGCCCCATGTCAGGCTCCCTAGTCAGAGGGCAGTCTGCTTCTCTCTCTCTCTCTCTCTCTCTCTCTCTGTGATCCTCCTTCTGGCTTGTGCTGTCTGTGTCTCAAATAAATAAATAAAGTCTTAAAAAGAAAAAAAAGAATTATCCATGCAAAGGTGAAACAAATCTCAAATTGTATATTTTGAAGAACACATGAAGAAAGTATAAAAAATTATAGTTTACTTTCTACCTGATATGCCAAATGCGAAGACAGTGTTTAAACAGTGGTTCCCGTATTTTATATAAAACTATATTGTATACTTCATAGAAAGTGAGGATATCACGTATGTTTGGGTTTTAGGATACAGCTCCCTTTTACAGACCTCTGCTTGGTAACTTTACCACCTCCTTCTAAAAGTTGGCTACCAACAAACACATGTCAACATGAGGGTCTCCTGACAGTGTCATTCAGGTAACCTCTGGTTAGTAGGTTTGGTAACTGGCACCTCTGCCTCTAGGACTCTTATCACCTGACCTTCTCCCAGTTCTGACCGATGAGCCCTGGGCTGACCCACCTGCTGCTGCCGTTACCAGTATTCCACCTGTGCCAACTCTATCTACTGGATAAGAAGGGCAGTTGAATGGTTATGCAAAATCCCTTGCACAAAAGTGTCATCCCCATTTCCAACCAGTCATGCATTGAGCCACTGAAGAATGCTTTATACTTTGGTGGTAGGTGTTTATATGCATTCATTTATTTAATTCTACAATAAACTGTTGATGTTTTACTATTGTCACTCTTCTACATCATAGACAATTTCAGAGAGCCACACAACCAGTAAGGGCAGAGACCGAGTTTAAATAGGTATTTCGGACTCCAGGGCACAGGTGTCTCCCATAATTTTCTGAATGTCTCCCCACCCCCATGTTTAGGGAGGATAGTTTGGTGGTTAAGAGTCAGGACCGAAGACTTAAACGGTCTGGTTAAAAATCACTTCTCCGGGGCACCTGGGTGGCTCAGTGAGGTTAAAGCCTCTGCCTTCAGCTCAGGTCATGATCCCAGGGTCCTGGGATCGAGCCCCACATCTGGCTCTCTGCTCAGCAGGGAGCCTGCTAACTCCTGTCTCTCTTTCTGCCTGCCTCTCTGCCTACTTGTGATCTCTGTCTGTCAAATAAATAAATAAATAAAATCTTTAAAAAAAAACAAAATCACTCCTCCGTTGATGACTTACTTGGCATCTCTAAACTTCAGTTCATTTATAAAGTGGATATAATGATAGTATATAACTCATAGAGTTGGTATAAGTATTAAAGGCACTAGTATGTCTAAAGTGTTTATAATAATCCTTGCCATGTAGTAAATGCCATTAAATTAGCTATTGTTATTTTATTTTTATCATACGATAAAAAGATTCTACTGAAAAGCAAATGAGATACAGGGAGGAAGAGGGGTAGTAATATACTAATTCATAGTCTATTGTACAGTCTCAAAATTGGCAACTAGTCACTCAGTAAGTAGATCCACAGGGAAGTGGAGACACTGGCCAAGTGTGTTAGACTGTTGGGCAAGGGAGGTACAGCAGGTCACAGTGGACAGTCACTATGGAGCAAAGGATGCTAGAAGCCTAAAGAAGGTCGAATCAACAAGAAGAAAGCACACAGATTCTGCTTTAAAATTTTGCTGAAGGTCAGCTCTGGTTGTATTTTATAGTATGCTGTCACTGGTAGCTTTACAGCATCATTTTTGGTCCCCCTATGACAATTGTCTTATGTTGATTCACTACTTTCCCAGAACTCCCATTTAGTACCAAAAACAACAACAACAACAAAAACAAAAAACACCTCTTTAACTCAGGCATGCTAACGGAATTTTGAACATTACTGTTCGTTTGTATTTAACATTAAATATATGGGGGAATAATTACAAAACTACTTGGAGTTACACATGGGACCTCTATTAAATCTAGGCCTTAAATATTCACTAGTCCCTAGTTTGGGTCAAGATCTGGTATCTGATAAAGTCCATAGTATGTTTGACAGCATTCCAAGGATCCTTTATTCTTCTTGATTTGATTTTCAACTTCTTTATTTAACATTCTACTTCTTTGTCAGTGCCTCAGAGGACAGTATCCTGCCTAAGTAGCAGACTTCATGGCAGCTTTCAACTCTGTATTGTCCCTGGTACTAAGATCTTAGAACACTCTAATCATCTTGTCACGTTTTTAAAATTAAAGTGTTCGTGGCATGATCAAAGGCTGGGATTTCATTGAGAACTCTACCCAGGATTTACTCTGACTCTGACTCTCTGTACATACTAGTCGCAAACATATAACAAATTTTTTTTAGTTTGCCATTCATCGTTATGCAAAGAATTATATTACACAGAGGAAAGGGTCATAAAAGTTCCTAAGTCATAGGAGTAAAGATGAATCGATGCGTAGCCTCCGTTCTCTGTTGCACAGAGAAATTCAGATTTTCCACTCCCAGTCCAAACAGCCAACTGCTATGTTAGAACAGTAGGAACCTGAATGCCTACATCACAACACGAGACCAATGGGAGTATACCATATTGTTATAAATGCTTCAGGGAATGTTTAATGGTGTCTAATATTCACACCTTTGTATCCTGCCAATAAAACAAGTCCTAATACTGAGTGTGCTGTAATTGCATGTGTGTTTGTTAGTGCATCAAAGATACAATATTAATTTAATCCAATTTTTTAAGTTTATAGTAAGCCTCACTCAGTAATTATCGTTGTGCTAGCACTTGGGTAGATACGAAGAAAGAAAAACTAAGATATTTCAAGTGTGTGTGGCTGTCACCATTTACAAAGCATTTTCAGTGAAAAAATTTCATTTGTCATCCATAAGAATCCTGTGTGCTAGTTTGAATAGGATCAATATTATTTTCCGCATTTTAGAGATTAAAAATCAAAACCAACTAACCAAGGGGGGAAAAGTTACAATTATTTGACTAGACTCACAACTAATAAGTTGCAGAGCTGAGACCCAAACTTTGGTCTTCTGTCTCAAACATGTTTTCTGCTCTTAATTGGCCTATAGGTTCATTGCTGTGGCAAGAGGTTCACAGAAACGTTGCCTTACAACTTCTTGAAACAAGAGAGACAGTAAATAGGAACATAGTTGCTTGAATGAAAAGACAGCAGACATTCATCATGTGAGTAAGAAAAATCCTGGTGGCTTCTTTTGGTGGGAAAGGAACACCTTCCTAAGAGTTGGAATTTCATGGGTTCCAATGCTTCATGTATCCCTAAAATGTGTAGAGACAGATGAGGAAAAGCCTGGATTGCACAGTGTGGCCAACACAGGTGAAATCGCAGCTTTAGGCATCTTGTGGCTAGGAGCTCCCAACCAGGCTGGCATGCCAGGGGAGTGGAAGGTACCTATTGGAGAGTAACAGGTAGTTGTGGCAGACAAAGCAGAAGAGATGAAAAGGTTTTAGAAAGCTTTATGTGAGGCAAGAAGTTTGGCCCAGATCCAGCAAATCACACTGCGTTGGAGTAGAGGGAAAGATAATCCAGCAGCATGGTGTCAGGTGAATTAGAAGAGCCATCAAAATAAGGTAGGCACAGTGAAGCGTCACATTAGGAATAACACCGAGGCATTGATAAAGAAACCGTAGACTGTTGGGTACATGGTGATGAGTATGTGCTAAATGCAAAAAACAAAGGACAAACTCTGATAGTTACAGTTACCCGGCTCGATGGCGCTGCCAGTTGACTAAATAGGAAAGCTAGTTGGTAAAGCTACGCCCGAGTGTATTGGGGACTAAAGGGCAGTATGTTGATAATGTTTGCAAAATGGCTCCCCTTTTACTGAAAACAAGCAAGTTTCCTTAAGTTGCAGACAGAGGAATGATTGAGCCATGATTAGTTTGAATCTTTTATAAAGCATCGTATCCTTGCGCGATAACCCCGAGGCATATTTTGAAAGTTTTAAAATTTGCAAATGGCAATGGTTTCAAGAACATATGGACCAGGGGCGCCTGGGTGGCTCAGTGGGTTAAAGCCTCTGCCTTTGGCTCAGGTCATGACCCTAGGGTCCTGGGATAGACCCCCCCCCAAAAAAAAAAATCAGGCTCTCTGCTCAGCAGGGAGCCTGCTTCCTCCTTTCTCTCTGCCTGCCTCTCTGCCTACTTGTGATCTCTTGTCTGTCAAATAAATAAATAAAATCTTTAAAAATATTTTAAAAAGCATACAGACCAGACCAAGTACCCAGAGGCTTTGGATGAAACTATATTTCCAATGATTTCTTCTTGCAGAAGAAAGAAGGAAAGAAATTCACAGATATCAAGGACTGATATGCACAAGCATTATGTATACGGGGCATCTGAATTTTTCTTCCTTTCCACAGCCCTAGGGAGCCCTTATAATCACCATCACTAAGGATGTTAATGGTGTGGAAATGGAACCTGAAAGACGCTGAGTAAAGTCAGAGTGGATGGAAGTGTGGATTCAAACCTCGGTCTTCTCCTTTTTTTTTTTTCTTTTTTTCTTCGTTTTTGGAAAAGAGTATCGTTCTTCCTTAAATACATAATGAAAAAAGGAAAAGGCCTGGCTATAAAGTGTCCTTATAAAAGAGAAAAGGAGGAAATGGTACAAGATAGAAAAAGGGCACCACTCTCTTTAACATACAAAATCATATGTAGAAAATAGGATTAATTTTAAGGTAAAATAATAAAATAAAAGCTGGATAAGTTTACACTAAAAGGATATTAAAGAAAGATGCATTCAGTTGTATAACATTGTTTTTAATCTATTACATGTTGACACAGAATCTAAAAATGATCTCATATCCTGTGATAACATTAAGGGTACTTCCTGAGGTTTAAAAAAAAAGATTAAAATAAGTGATAAAATGTTTTAATCTGAAATTTTAATTTTCCCATATTACGTAGAAATTGGGTATGATTTTTTCCATCTCTGAGTGTCAGACACCACATTTTGCCTCTCTGCCTGAGCAGACGTGTTACTCTCTCCAGCTCATACCTCAGACTAGCGCCATCATCAAATCACACTTCAGGAAGTTCAAGAACAAAAACTCAGGGAACTGCCCACACAAAGGAACACACTTGACCTATCCAGCACTCCAGAAAACAAAAATGTTTCTTTCTAATGGATGAATCACAAGACAATAGGGACCTTCCCACAAAAGAGCTGGATTCTTTTCTAACTTGCAATTTTAAAGCAATTTCATAAACACAAAAGAGTTCAGTTAATGTTGGGTGTAGGAGAAGAAATACTTCACAATAAAATCCCTCCCTGAAACTTGACTCACTTTCAGGAGACTTCCACGTTGGTCATGCACCAGAATCACCCCTGAAGCCTTAAGAAAACATTTGAAACTCTAAAGGTACAGCCTGGGCTTCTTGACCTGGGAAAAAAACAAAACAAAAAATAAAAAACTCCTCAAGTGATTCTAATGCATGAGCGAGATGGAGAATTCTGATATAAGCAATACATAAATAATTCTTGGTGAGCTTTCTCTGAAAAGTTAGTCAGGATACAGCCATACAAACTTTAAGAAAAAAAAAAAAGTGCCCCCTGATAAGAAGGATTGGACCACTAAGAAGAGTTACCTCGGTTTCCTTGCTCCTCGAAACAGCTGTCGCTGTACAATGTGCTCACCTCCAGGCTATTCCCCTTTCAGCAGCTGCAGTAAATTCCAAGCATATTTCCACTGCAAACCAACCCAACCTTTGAATCTAAATCCCTCCAAGTCTTTCCTAAAGTTTAACTGTAAATGTTCACTTCAGTTTAACTTTCCATTTGCCTTATATTAGTCAGCTGGTATGGTTTAAACATTTATAGATAGAAAAGTTCAGAGAGGATCCATATTTTATTGCAATCAAACGTTAGCTGGGTTGCTTATGCTACCTAGTATTTGACAACTATGGACAGTTGAAAATAATTGCTGTCAGGGAATCTTGGCTTTTTTCTTTTAAAAAAAAAATGACAGTGGAACATACCCAATATTTATTGGACTCTACGGTTGCTAGACGCTGGGATACCCACTAGGGATAGAATAGTGCCCTTAATTTGCTCACATTCTAATCGGAAAACACTCATTTGACAAATGTTTATTGAATGAGAGCAAAGTTGAACAGGAGGAACTCTCCGCCTTCTGGGACACCACAGTCTCCATGAAGAGGCAGACATAAACAAAAACTTTCCCTATGGTGTATGAGGTGTCAGGATAGAAGTAGTTACAAAGTGCCATGTGATCCCAAAGGAAGAGCAACCTATATGGGGAAAATGAGTAAAGGTCTTTCAGAGAAAGTCACATCTAAACTGGAAGAATGTATGGAATTTTCCAAGCACAGAAGAGGAGGAAGAGGATTCCAAACAGAAGGACATGTGCAAGTCTCAGAAACAACAAAATCATGGCACATTCAGGAAAGAAGGAAAACTTCATGAAACATGAACACAAGACTCACAGCCTTGTCACCACTCCTGAGAACTTCGTCAGACCTGTGGCTGTCTGTCCAGTTGACTGGCCTCTAGGCAATTCACGGGCAATCACCAAACAAAAAGGCAGAGTGAGAGAGAATTTGCCCTCTCCACCTGCCTGTCTTCGAGCTGCCTGTCTTCGAGCTGGAACATCCTGTCTTCTGCCTTCGGACTCTGACTGAACTTCTACGATCCGCTCTTACGCTTCTCAGGCCTTGAGACATGAACTGGGACGACGCCATCAGATCTCCTGGTCTCCAGCTTGCTGACTGCTGATCTGTAAGGCAATTTCTTATAATAAACGTGTATGTACATGGATACATGCGTGTATATCCTGTTGATTCTATATCTGTATGAGACCCAGAGGAATACAGTAAGCAATCCATAAACAAAATGGATGAATTAAAATGCTCTGTGTAGCTAAAATATGACAGGGGGATTAGAATATGAAGCTGAAGAGACAACAATAATAATAACAAGAGGGGTGGCTGGGTGGCTCAGTCCGTTAAGTAGCTGCCTTCAGCTCAGGTCATGATCCCAGGGTCCTGGGATGGACCCCAGCTCCATGTGGGGCTCCATACTCAGTGGGGAGTCTGCCTCTCCCTCTCCCATGGCTCTCACCCCACCCCTGCTCATGTGCTCACACTTTCTCTCTCAAATAAATAAAATTTTTAAAGTAATAATAATATAATAATGAGTTAAATATCCTATACCATAATTATACGCAAAATTCTCTGTCAAATACTTTTTTTTAAAAGATTTTATTTATTTGACAGAGAGAGCACAAGCAAGGGGAACAGCAGGCAGAGGGAGAGAGAAGCAGACTCCCCGTGAGCAAGCAGCCGGATGCGGGGTTTGATCCCAGGATTCCGAGATCATGACATGAGCCCAAGGCAGACACCCAACCAACTGAGCCACCCAGGTGCCCTGTCAAACACTTTAAGTAAACCATCTCATGAGAGATGAGTACTTTTGATTATCTTCATCCTACAGAGAAAGTCACTGAAGCACAGAGAGATGAGGTAACTTTCTAAAGTCACATTGTAAATGTTTTTGTCTTTATTCATTTCAAGTAGAAATATCTTTTTCATTATTTCTGTTCTTTCAAGTCAATCAGTTAATCAATTAAGCAACAAGAACATCATGAGCTTGCTCCCAGGTACCCTAGGTGATTTCCTCTAAGGAAATGAAACCCCTGATGGTGAGCGCAGGCATCTTCCTGGCTTCGAGAAACACGAGGTCAAAAACATTCCAAACACACGGTGCCTTTGGACAACCATTCCATTCTTCAGTTCTGTAACTAGTTATTTGCAATAGAAAAAAGTAATCATAAAAGCAAAATAACTACTAATTACAAGCAATTGTAACTAAGGAAAACTGAGTTCAGTGAAGCATTTTGTTTTGTTTTGGTTTTTTGTTTTTTAAAGATTTTATTTATTATTTGACAGATCACAAGTAGGCAGAGAGGCAGGCAGAGAGTCAGGGGGAAGCAGGCTCCCTGCTGAGCAGAGAGTCTGGTGCGGGGCTCGATCCCAGGACCCTGAGATCATGACCTGAGCCGAAGGCAGAGGCTTTAACCCACTGAGCCACCCAGGCGCCCCAGTGAAGCATTTTAAACCATGTGTTCCAGTTCATAAATGTGGAGTCTTTCTCATTATTAATGTGGGGATTATGTTTTACACCAAAAACTAAAAAAATCTGTCCCTGGTAGACTTAATTAACCCTCCCCCCCACACACAAGCCATCTAGATTAGCAGCTTGGCAAACCTGTCCTATAAAAAGTCAGGTAGTAAATCTTTTAGGTTTTGTGGGTTATATGGTCTCTATCACAACTGTTTAGCACCCCTGCCGTGGCATGAAAACAGCCATAGACAATAAGTAAATGAATGGATGTGCTGGGATCCCATAAAACTGTGTTTCCATAAGTGGCTGGTGAGTTGGATTTAGCCTGACAGTTGTAGTTGCCCAATCCCTGTACCAGAATCTTTTTTTTTTTTTAAGATTTTATTTATTTATTTGTTAGAGAGAGAGCGAGCACAGGCAGACAGAGTGGCAGGCAGAGGCAGAGGGAGAAGCAGGCTCCCTGCTGAGCAAGGAGCCCGATGTGGGACTCGATCCCAGGATGCTGGGATCATGACCTGAGCCGAAGGCAGCCGCTTAACCAACTGAGCCACCCAGGCGTCCCCCTGACCCAGAATCTTAAGTATCATATTCCCGGACTAGAAAACATAAGCAGGGAAAGATAAACTACTTGCTCTGATGCGAATTACTTTTTGATCAAGTCTAACCTAGTGGATACTAGGACTTAGGAACAAGAATGGGTTGAGAAAGGTCGATGCATGCCATCGTAGTTACAAGATCAGGCACCAGTATCTATCATAAATAAACAATTGCCAAAGATTCAAAGCAGTTACCACTTCACGACAGGAATCCACCATTTTGCTTATCATCATCCTTCATCAGCAGGCTCTTAAACATTTTTTTTTTTTTTAATTTGACAAAGAGAGCACAAGCAGGTGAAGTAGCAGGCAGAGGGAGAGGGAGAAGCAGGGTCCTCAATAAGCGAGGAGCCTGACACGGGGCTTGATCCCAGGACCCTGGGATCATGACCTGAGCCAAAGGCAGTTGCTTAACCAACTGAGCCACCCAGGCTCCCCCTCTTAAACATTATTGTTTCCCTCACATAAATTCCATTTTCCTACAGGCATCGGCCCACCCTAAACAGAGGGGCTATTTCCAGACAATTATGGTGACAAGTAAGCCCAGGCATAGAAAACTATTGGCTAAAACTCCCTAATTACTTTTTAGGTTATTTCTAATTATTTACCCAACTCCTAGCCAAAATAATCCATTCAATGGGAAATTTTCCCAGCCCCAAATTTCAAGTTTATTGATTCAAATTGAGTTCCAAATCATAATAAATTGCCTTGGGGGATCTACAGCACAAATCTGACGGATTTTGTTCCCAGGACCCATTTCTGAGAATCAAACCTCCACCACCTACATGGCTCCCATTGGTGCTACATAAAAAAAATCCCACCCCAAGCCACCATTAGACAGTTTTATATTAGTTTGCTAGGGCTACTGTGACAAAAATATTACAAAAGGGATGGCTTAAACCACAAAAATGTATTGGCTTACAGTTCTGGGGACTAAATGTTTAAGATAAAGGTATCAGCAGGGTTGGTTCCTTCTGAGGATGTGAGAGAGGGTCTGCTGTATGCCTCTCTCTTGTGGCTCTCTGCTGTCAGTCTTTGGCATTCTTTGGCTTGTGGATACATCACTCCATCTCTGCTTTCATGTTCCTAGGGTGCTGCCCCTGTGTGCCCATTTTTCTCTGCGTCCAAATTTCCCCTCTGTGTAAGAACACTAATCCCGTTGGATTAGGATCCATCCCGGTGGCCTCATCTTCACTTGATTATCTGCAAAGACCTTATTTCCAAATAGCCACATTCACAGTTGCTGGGCGTAAGGACTTCAATATCTTTTGTGGAGACACAATTCAACCCATAACAGGTCCCAACATCTCCCAAGCTTGGCCAAGAAGAGTCCTTTCTGGGGATTTTTAGAAATAGAATTTAGACAGTCCAGATGGCTGAAGGGGTCATATGTAAAACTCAAGAGCTATTGGCAAACATGTTTTCCACCATACGGGAAAATCTCAGCAGCAGCAAGAGATAATAAAACTAACACACACAAGGGGCGCCTGGGTGGCTCAGTTAAGCAACCAGCTCTTGATTTCAGCTCAGGTCATGATCTCAGCATTGTGAGATAGAGCCCCATGTTGGCTCCCCACTGGGCATGGAGCCTGTTTAAGATTCTCTGTCTCGGGACACCTGGGTGACTCAGTTAGTTAAGCATCTGCCTTCAGCTCAGGTCATGATTCCAGCATCCTGGGATCAAGTCCCACATTGGGCTCCTTGCTCAGCAGAGAGCCTGCTTCTCCCTCTGCCTGCTGTTCCCCTGCTTGTACTTTCTCTCTCTCTGACAGATAAATAAGATATTGAAAAAAAAAATCCTCTGTCTCCCTCTGCCCCTCTTCACCGCACTCTCTCTCTCTCTTGCAAGTAGCTATCTCTCTTTCTTAAAAAAAAAAAAGTAACTTGCACAAGAAATGAAAAATATGGAGTTGATGGCATTTGAGTCCCTGGTGCCAGCTAGGGACTGTGTCTACAGCTCAACCTCAAACCCGTCTACCTGGATATGCATATATACATTCCGGGGATCCAAGTTCTTGTTCTCAAGTTGGAACTGCTGTATTTCATGTGACAATATATTTTAATAGAGCTCCAGGCTTGAATGTAAAGTGGTTTCATCCTACAATTCAGGTGTATCTGGACAGACCTAGAGAACCTGTAGGGCAGAAATTTTAGCAGATTGTTTGAGAAGTGAGAAGGCTTCAGGAAAAGAAATCATCCCAAGAGCAGAGAAAATCAAAGACCAATCAGATAGCAGTGCTCACTAACACTTTTCCTCCAGGTCAGCCCCATAGAATCCTGAGTATGGTGAAGGGTAAAAACTGAAAAGACGAGGCATTTTATTAACTGAAGCCTCTACAGGTCATTGAGAGTACTGATCAACCGCATTATCGTTGTTGGTGGCTTTCACAGCGGCAGGACAACACGGCCATCAGCTATCCACATTGAACAACAGCAACATTGAGCAACCAAAACAGGATGATAAGATTCCAACACCAGTGACTCTATGAGTACGGGTGACATAATTGCCACTTTTGGTGGGATCATCCCAGTGAGCCCAAGAGGGAGAAAATAGAATGCCCCACATGGTATTTGGGAGGAATAGCTCCCAGTTGCATGTAAAAACATTTCCTAGGGATGCCCAGGACTGTTTGAAGAAATGTATGAGGACTGGAATTCTACAAAGAAGAAAAGGAAAAACAAAAACAAAAGCAAACACAGAGGATTTATGACTGTTTTATGACTGTTATTGTCATCTCACTCTTGTTCCTCAGCTGGTTTAACCCAGAAAACAAGAGTCGATGGGAAAAAATGCATATTTTTCCAAGAAATATGGAAATAACTTTTTCTGTATTTTCAAGTAATCTAGAGCATTTGTGCCCTTACCAGCTCCTTATATATTTTTATTATAAAGTAAGATCATTTTGGCATCTAATTATAAAAAAGGTCACAATAGTATTTGTTAATGTTTCGTTTGAATGGTACCATAGTTTCCAAAGATAAGATCTAGACATCAGAAAATCTGCAATGGCAGCTTTTGACCTTTTGTTGGTTTTTGATTACAAAAGACTACAAAAGAATGCTTTTAAAAAATTATAACCAAAACATGAGTCATAAAACCAATAAATATTTAGGTTATAATAAAGTATTCTTTCCATTTAAAATGTCATTTTAAACCATACAATAAAATGTCATATAACTAAAACTCATTATTTTAATTTCCCTTAAAATTGTACTTATGTTAGTAAACAACACATTTATTTTTTTTTCATTTTACACATTCATTTTTTATACATTTATAAAATCTACAATATCTTATTAACATTTCAGGTTGACTATGAGATCTTGTTAACACATTATACTGGAGTTTTATTGTTATAAGAATTGAAGGAACCTTCAAAGGCTACCTGGTTTAGGACTTAACCTCCAATACAGAGTTATTAAATTTTAATTTCCCAAGTGTATTTGCAGAATACAAGTGCCCCATTTTTTTTTATTAGTTAGAGAGAGAGAGAGAGCAAGCACAGGCAGACAGAGAGGCAGGCAGAGGCAGAGGGAGAAGCAGGCTCCCTGCCGAGCAAGGAGCCCGATGTGGGACTCGATCCCAGGACGCTGGGATCATGACCTGAGCCGAAGGCAGCTGCTTAACCAACTGAGCCACCCAGGCGTCCCTCAAGTGCCCCATTTTTTTAAAAAAACACATTTTTTTTTGTTGTTTTGATTTATTCAGTAAGAGGAATAATTTCCAGGGTCAACTAAATTTGGAAAAGTCTTGGTTAATCTTAAACAGGTTTCATAGCTGATCTTCAGATAATCTGTTCTTCTGAAATGTAATTTATCCTATTTGCCCAAATTTCTAGCAGCAGAAGGCTTATGTAGGTAATGCGTTAACATTTGGAAGAAAGTAACATTCCTTTTCTGGGAAAACCACCTGGCAGATGCAGGCCAAGGATGTCCCCATAGGGCAGAGCAAGCATCTCCCTGAGCTCTTTCTTTCCAAACTGCTAAAAGAGATCGACAAGCAGGTACACGCAGGAACTGCCAGTACAGAGACACCTTCTTCCCCCATCCCTGTACATATGCCTCAGCCTCATCCCTAACTTTGGTTCAGAGAATTAAATTTAAATCATATAAATCAATAAATTGTGTTTATCAACTTAAAACTATGCCATACACTATAGTAGTGTTATTATTATTTTGAGTTATAAATTATTCAGGAAAGAATTTCTGGAACCTGTGGGATTTTTTTAAATAATAGTTAAAGTACACTGAGACCAAAAAAAAAAAAAAATCTTTATTTAAATTACAAACTGGATCATTAAAATAATCTTTGAACAACCAAAGGGTTATTCATGGGACAGGTTAAGTGCATTAGAGAAAAGCCTATTTGTATTTCTTGCCATAGGAACTTGATGTTTGGAAAGTTAAATACACATTTTCTCAAATGTTTCACTTCTTTCCCTACCTCATAAGCATGACTTCTGTACATAACAACACTTGTCACTTGATTATCAACAACTGCTTGCATGAAACCACTGTGTAAAATGTGGTTAGAAACTACCGGGAAAACAGGGGGAAAAAAAAACTTCCTATTTTTCAGTTTTATGGGGAAAAGAATGTGATTAACAAAATAATGTATTTTAAAGCAACCAGAATATTGCTGAGACAACTAAGTCCCATCAGTGGCTGTTTGAGAATGTACTATAATATTTTTTTAAATGAGGATCTTCTAAAATTGGGTATTTTGTTATATGAAGAGTTGAACTTACGGCATCATGTGTTGTAATTTTAAATTGCCTTCTAATTTCTGAAGCCCTCTCTCTATCTAGAAGAGTAGGAGGGATATAGATCAACTAGGAGGAAAGAGTAGAGACTAATCAATTGGAAGACGCAAACTGAGAAAATAGAAAATTCAGAGAGAAATTTTAAGCAGATTTTTGAAAAGAAGAAGCCTTCTAAAGGGAAGAGAATAGACAACAAGGAGGAAGAAAAAGAAAGAGGATAGAGAATAAAAGTAAAGAGATTAAGACTAAATCTTTATCAAATATATGTTGTCTTAGCTCTTTTTTCTTCCAAAAAAAAGAAGAAAAGAAAAAGAAACTATTTTGAAGAAAAAGTTGGCTACATTGTGAAAAACACAAACTGTAACCACTCAAGAATTACAGAACTGAAACTCTTCTGTCACCGGAGTAACCCTTCTGCATCACAGTAATATGTCCTGCGAGGCATTTCTGGAACATGGTGAGTCCCCCGTTATCTGATCTGCTCTGTGATCCCATGGCTCACTTCCTGCTCCTTCCATCATTTCAGGGCCCATGTCCACAAGGGACTACCCTAGACAGAGTGGTCTCCGAGGACTGGAAATAAAGCTTCGGAAGTAGAAGATTCCAGGTCTATAGGTAGCATAGGAAGAAAATGGGAATTCTGTAGCCATCAGTGCAATGACTAATGTAGGCAGGTGTCAGTGATGGGGGATGAAGCCTCCGTCTCAAAGCGACACTCCACAGACAACTTACTAATTAAAAAGAGAAAGTTAGTCTTTATTATGGAGAAATCTGGCAGTTGCCATCTCCGTCAGGTAATCAAACTAAGCATCTCTGACAGTGGGGCAACCTGACATTCACCTCTGTACTTTGTTCCTGCCCAAAATATTTTAACCTAAATCCAGTCGTGAGGAAACAATTAAACAAATAGAGAATTTGGGACACTCCGCATGACAAGTGACCTGACTTTTCAAAAAAGATAACAGCATGAGAAACAAAAAGTGGGAAAACTGCCCTGTGCAAAGAGGAAGGATACAATACTCAAATGTTAGGCATGAGCCCTAGATCAGTTCCTAGATAGAAAAAAAAAAAAGCTATAAAAATATTGGGGGGCGGTTACAGAAATGTAGATATAGATGTTATATTAGATAATGTTATTTCTTTTTTTTTTAAGATTTATTTATTTATTTATATGACAGGGATCACAAGTAGGCAGAGAGGCAGGCAGAGAGAGAGGAGGAAGCAGGCTCCCCGCTGAGCAGAGAGCCCGACTTGGGACTAGATCCCAGGACCCTGAGATCATGACCTGAGCCAGAGACAGAGGCTTTAACCCACTGAGCCACCCAGGCGTCCCTGGATGATGTTATTTCTTAGATGTGAAAAATTTGTTACATAAGAGAATATCCTTATCATTAAAAAATGCAGGTTCGGGGCTCCTGGGTTTTCCCCTTGGGCAAACCATTCTGAGCCTCAGAAAGGTAAACTCACTGATGTACCCCTATAAGAGTTGTAAGGATGAATAATGTGCACGAAGGGGTGTTTGTAAACTCTAAAGCACTTCAGGGTCCTTACCCTGGAGTCCAAGGAGAGAAGACAGGGTTCCATGAATTTGGAACTGAGAAAAAAACTACACCTTTGCTTTCAGGAGACTCTAACTGAAATGTAATGTTTCCTCCAAATATACACATAAGCATGAGTGAATATGTCACGTGTCTAATGCGTGGTAAGAGCTCAACAAATGTTAGCTCTGTTATCATTATGGTTAATGTTTTTTAAGTTGCACAAATGCGGGTCATGAGAAGTATGAGTCAGTCACGGAGCTCTTACAATCCTACATCCGCTTTTTCCTTCCACATCCAAAAAGACACACCTACTCTGAGCCAATACTATGGGACAGATGCTTTATCACTGACTCATGCTTTCCATGGCTCTCATTTGTGCAACTTTTTAAAAAATACATTTTAACAATAACAGAGCTAATTCAATGTATCCAAAATGGAACTCCTGGTCTCCCCAACAGGACTTTAAAAAAAAAAAATCTGCTCACTCAGAGCCTCTCCCACAATGGTGTTCTATCTGTCCACATGCTCAGGTCAAACATGCTGGAATCATCCTTGACTCCTCTGTTCTCTACTCCACCTCTGCTCCTGCAGGAACTTCTGTTGGCTCTCACTTTAAAATACATCTAAAGGTCCAGCCTCTCTGACCGAAGCCACCATCCCTTCCCACCCCGACACTAAAGCAGGAGCTCCCTCAAAGTCTCCTTGCATTTCCTCCTGCCTTCTTTCATCTGCTCTCTATCGAGTTCTCCTTTTAAATATGCTACATCATGTCATTCCTCTCCTTAAAATCTTGCAGTGCTTTCCATTTCCCTCAGATTGAAAACCAAAGTCCTTCCAATAGTCTCAAGAACGTATATGATCAGATGTCCCCTCACTTCCGTGGCCTCAACTCCTACCACTCTCTCCCATCACCCCACCCACCCACACCGTCCTAGACATACTGGCTGGCTTCCTCGCGGTCCCTTCAACATACCAGGGGTGTTCCCAACTTGGGACATTTGCGTTGGCTGTTCCCGCTGCCCTGGATTGCTTTTTCCCCGGATATTCATGTGGCTGATTCCATCATCTACATCTCTGCTCAAGTCACTTCCTTACTAAAGCCTACTCTGACGTTCCTACTTAAAATAGCAACCCACTTCATGTTGCCTAACCGCCCTTACCCTGTTCTACTTTTTGTGTCTATAGTGCTTATTGCCTTCTAACAGATGAATAATTTATTTATATGTTGTCTGACTCTCCCTGCTGGATTATAAGCTCCACTGAGGCAAAGATTTTTGTTGTTGTTGTTTACTCATACATTTTTTTAAAGTTGTGTTTTCATTTCTTATTTTTGCTGGGTTTTTGAAATTTTACTGTGATAAATCCACATAACACACAATTCACTACGTTAATCATTTTGAAATGTACAGTTCAGTCATATTAAGTACCTTCCTATTATTACGCAGCCATTGCTAACCTAAAGTAGGAGAAGGTCAAAATGTCTAAAATCCCTCCTGTGATACCCTTTAATAGTAGTGAGGGAGAAAACCCTTTTAGAAAGACATAGGGTTATGCCATTCAAATTTTCTTCTTCCCAGTCTCTAGGAAACACCCCAGATTCTTTGGCAGAACTGCTCATAAGCTAAGCGTCAGGCTACGCTGGGGTTCAGAGCAGGGCTATGAGCAGTAGTGAGGAGGGACCCCTCCATACCCCCGAGAGCAGCTGGGTGAGGGGAGAGGAGGAAGGATCAGAGCTAGTCGGGAATGGGAGCTGCAAAGGGAGCAAACATCGGTCACTGGGGAGGCAGCATGAGCCAGGAGAGGTGGGAAGGTTGAGATGTCCAGGAGCTTACATTGGTGGACTTTTTTTTTCTTTTTTAGGATTTTATGTATTTATTTGAGAGAGAGAGAGAAAGAGAGCACAAGCCAGGGTGGGTAGGGGGAGGTGGGCAGAGGAGCTGCAGAGGGAGAGCAAGAAGCAGTCTTCCCGCTGAGCAGGGAGCCTGGCCCGGGGCTCCATCCCAGGACCCCGAGTCATGACCAGAGCTGAAGGCAGACGCTTAACCCACTGAACCACCCAGGTGCCCCGACATAGGTGGTCTTTTAAGCTAAACCCTGGAAACCTTTATTTATTCCTCCTGCTCTCCAGGGCCGTTATTCCAAGGAAAGAGGAAGCACAATTAGATCAACTCAATGGACTCTCTCTATTTTGAATTAAAGTTCCAGCCACGAAATGGGTCCTAAAAGGTCTGTGTGTCCTAACTCATAGATATCTTGCATTCCAACATTTCACACTGGTTGAATCTTTCATCAGACTGTGGGTTAAGTCTCTCCATATGATTAGATCTGAAAAGTTCAAACTGATTTCCGATGGCTGTTGAACAAAGTGATGCTGTCTCCTTCATGTTGCAGACCCTTATTTCTCGTCTGGTGCTTCTATTTTTAAAAGCTTCTCTTGTGACACCTAGATGAAAAGCTGTAGGACTTGGAGGGTAAAGGAGTAGGAGATTACGTGGTGAGAAAAAATGTTTCTGCTCTCACAGGCTCTTTCAACTGGCCAAAGCCCAAACTCACAGGAAGCACACAACGTCTCAGAACCTGAATGCCATGGAGCTCAGAAGATTCACCCAGTGTCCCCCTTCTTTCAACTGCTTCAAACCTCCGGAAGGACTGATACCTCTTCTTACCTAGAATGTCCTGGTGTATCTTCTAACTGTTTACCGATATCTCTCGGGGATACTTGTCCCCCAGAGTTTCTCCATTATCTTTGAGGACAGCAGCCTACACCCTGAAATCATGTGGCTAAGGAGGTTTTAGCCTTTAAGCAAATCAGGGACCTTCTCTAAGATTTAACACTTAATCTGTAAAATGAGGAAATTAGACCAGATCAATGTTTACCATATTATATGCTAAGGAAATGGTGGTTTTGTGTGATGATTAACAGAGATATTTCACAAAGCAAGATTTCACATTAAATGAAACTAGGTGTATATTTGATACTCACAGCACATCAATTTGGACCAGCCTCTGTAGTAGCCCTAGTATTCAGTAGCTAATTCCCATATTGGATAGAGCAACTCTAGAACAATCACAGTCCATCGCCTGGAGAGAGCACTTTGCCACCCCGATCAAATCAGGTTTTGTTAACAGGGGAGAAGAGAGGTCGGAATGGATATGAATAGAGGCAACTAACAATGACTATTACATCAATGCAATTACTAAAATTATTACTGATTATCTTGAATTGTCAAATTATAGAGAAATTAGGTGCTTTCTGTTTAAGAGTGCAGGGAAGTCCACAAACTATTATAAAAGTTTTCTGTACAATTAAACCGAAAAGCGTTTTGTGTTCTTCAGAAAACTCAGCATCACACATGGACTCATGTCCCCAGACTGTACTCACTTAATAAGTGTTTACTGATTGCCTTATAGTATTTTTTTTTTCAATTCCTTCAGCAGCCTTTCTCTCTGACCCCTGGGTCTTTGCACATGCTATCTGCTCTGAATGGAATAATCTACCCTCTAGTCCCACTTTCCCATCCCTAAATCTGGTTGACTCTAAGTCATCTTTCAGGTTTCAGATTAAATGCTATTGCCTCAGGAAACCCTTTTTCTAACTCTATGTAATTATATCATATGTTTTCATGGCTGCCTGTCATCCACCTATCATTATGTTCATTGTACATTACTATAATTATTTCTTTTATTGTCCATCTCCCTCACTATATTATATGCCCCACAAGGTCTAAGATCATGTCTGCTTTTGCATAGCAGGATCTAGCAGACTGTGCCCCATGTTTAATATACACATTCAAATGGATAAATGGAATACTGTGAAGAAAGGAAGTTGAAGACAGGCCTAACATAAATGAGTAATACTACACTGTGGCTAAGGATACTACAGAAGCATGAATAAGATGCTAAGGAATACAAAAAAGGTGAGTTTAGCCTTAAAAAAATGTGTTCACCAGGTAGTCAAGGTGGGTAAGAGCATTGCAAGCATAAGGGATAATACTCTGGCAAAACAGAAACAAGAACAAGCAAAACAAAAAACTAATAAAATCTCGAATCAAAGCAACTGCAGTGGAAGAAGGTGATTGGAAATTCAAGATATACTTTGAAAGTAAAATCAACAAGATTTGTTGAGAGATCTGTTATGAAAGTTGAGGAAGCAGAAGGTGTTCGAGAGGACTTCTACAACTAAGTTCATGATAATACCATTCATGAAGTAGGGATTAAAAGAGAAGTAAATGTTTCAGAAGACTAGAACATTAGCTAAGCTTAGTGGGAACAGAGTTTTAGGTTGGAGAAACTTTTGGGTCTAGGGGTAGGAAATCAGAAGTTTGACGTAGAAGACATATTAGAGAGAATCTATGGAAACAAAGATAGTTGAAAACATGGGCACAAATGAAATCGGGCTCAACTTAATAAACATCCATAAGAACATGGCTTGACTATAAAGTAATACAATTGCTTCTTTAAAAAAAACCAGCATCACTTAAACATCCAAATGAATGATGCTTTTTTCAAATGAGTCACCTCAGGAGGCCCTGAATTCATGCTGGCTCTGCTTCTATTATTGCTAAAAATATATTCAACATTCCTTTTTTTGGGCCATCCTTTAAAAAGTGAACAAGATATTCTTTTGAATATCCTCAGTGTTGGGAAGCCTTCCATGTTTCAGGATAAGTGTGATGGGGGGAACAAAACAAAATTCAGGGCCAAGTCTGATGAATAAGGGGAATGAATGATCATATTGTATAAAATCATTTTGGCTCAAAAGAGAAGAGTATCAAGTAGCAAGAAAGATTCTTACATGACTTATATCTGTATCTTAAAGCAATTTTAATTCAACAAATATTTCCTGCCATGTCTATGGGTCAGGCACTGTGCTCATACATGCACAATAGCGAAAGGGAAGCTCCTGATGTATTTTAAGCAATAGCACATTTGAATAAGCATCATTTGAATAAGTATTCAGCTTCCACAGTTGACTCCTTTGAAAAACATATTACTTAAAAGAGTATTCTATCTTCCTCTACCTCCAAAACTGCACATGCATCTCTCTTTCACAGCATATTCATGTGATGCCATTAGTAGCCCTCCATGTCTCTTTGCCTCACAAGACAATAGGATTATCTTATTCAGGACTTAGCACAGTGCCTAACACAAAGTACTGGTTAACCATTACCTATGTACTGAATAGGGAGAGAGTGAGTGAGTGAATGCGTCATTTTAAGACTTCAAATTTCTGTTCAAATGAGAGACCCAGACTCAGAGAGACCCTTCCTATTCAATCTACCTAAATATCCACACCCACCTTCCCCTGTCAGTCTCTGCCTTTTCCTCCTGTGTTTTTTTTTCCCTATAGTGTTTTTACATATATTGAAATTATATATGTACTTGCCTGTTTGCATTTTATTGTATATCTCCCTCAGTAGGACATAACCTTCATGAGAGTAGCAGCCTTGCCTGGGTTTTTCACAGATGTATCCCCCAGTGCCCAGAACAGTGCTGATACAAGAGTTTCTTTTCAGATAAATATATGCATGTTTCAGCTACACATTGCTATGTAATCAATTACTCCCAAACTTAGTGGCTTAAAACAACAATCCTCTTATTTGTGATTGTATGTGATTATATGGCTCAGGAATTAGGGCAGGGCTCAGCTGGAAGATTCTTCTGGTAACTGAGGAGCCTCAGTGAAATTCAGCGGGTGGTTGCACTGGTCTGGGGTGTCTAAGACAGCCTTTCTCATACTTCTGACTCCTTGGCAGGGATGACTGAAAGATTGGGCCTATGTTGGGCATGATGACCAGTGTGCCTACACGTGACCTCCCCAACATGGTGCTGCCAAGGCAGTCAGGCTTCTTCCTTGCTAATTGAGAGGTTCCAAAGTGAGCATTGAAAGAAGTATAGGCAGAAGATGCCAGCCTTCCTTGTACTTAGGATCAGAAGTCCACTCTGTCATGTTCTATTCATCAAGCATGTCGCTAAGTCTCACCTGTGTTCAAGAGAAGGAGAATTAGACTCCATCTCTCAAAGACAGGTTTAGCAAGAAATTTATGGCCATGTTTTCATCTTCTGTATTGCATGAAGGGAAAAAACTAACATGTAAAATTGGGTAAGGATCTAAAACAAAACACTGATTGCCAAATGAAGCAGACATAAGTAGCCAAGATGAGAAGATTACAACCCAGAAATCTTTTCTCTACCCATAGGAAGTTCAAACTCCTGGAAAATCGTATCTACTAAACCTTGCAGTATATCGACCATTCTGCTGAGCATGTTATGTGCATTCTTATTTAGTCCACACAAACCACACATCTGAGTGGATATTACGGTAATCACCCCATTTTACAGATGAATAATCTGAGACGCAGAGACATCAAGTAATTGGTCAAAAGTACACAATTAGTGAGTGATAGGAACCTGGGTGTTCAACTCCAGAGCCCACATTCTTAACCCTCAAACTATACAGCTCTTGAAGCAGGCATCATAACATATTGCAAGGCTGATATTTCTCCCTAAGAATGAGCAGGAAGGAACTATTTTAAGAAAGTGAAAGGGGCATGAGTTTTAGAATCAGCCATGTCATAACCCTACCTCTTCCTAGTAATAACTGTGCAACTCCGGGTGAGTTATTTAACCTCGTTACTCACCTGTAAAATAGGACTGGTGATATCTAGTTTGTAGGATACAGTGAAGATGAAAGTGAATATTTTAAAGTACCTGGAATAGAGCCATCACTTAGAAAGACTTTAAAAGTGTTAGTTCCTTTCTCAGCTACATAACGAGTGCCCTACTTATAGGGGAATCAATCCCATCATATGTCGCAATTTTTCAGAATTTCTTCTGGCATAATTAAATATTTATACCAAGAGGGGAAAAAAAGAGAGAGAGAGAGAGAGATACTCCAGAAATTTAGATCTATCTGTGTCCCTTAGCTAGTGCCATTTCTGCCCTATCTAGTGTGGACAATAGAATCGATTCTAACAAAAGGAAGGTTACCACTGATAAAGTAGTAGGGAGCTGTCACCACAATTTTTCATTGGCAATAGAAATAGTTTTAGAAAAGGCTGACTTTTCTGTTAAAATTAGAATGAGAATGGCCTATAAAATAATATTGGAAAGAAAAATGTTCTAGATTTAGTATCCAGTTCCATGTTCTACTAAAGTATCACAGGAGGTAGGGGAAATGGTGGTATTAAGGGCATCAACATTTCTAACTTTTGCAATCTTACCACGATGCTTAGCATGAATGTATTTTATTACCAATAGTATAAAGCACAGTTTTGTAAGAAAATTTTCTTCTCTACAGCTAAAAACACAAGATTAGCACTCAGCCAGTTATGGCTGTTATGTATAATAATTTATGCTACTATTTTAAGGCTTACATTAGCTACTTGCCTGACAAATAACAAAGAATATCGATTGCATTTCCCATGCTCAAATTCCATATTCTCTGAAAAACTTTGAGAAATAAGCTTGAGTGCAAGCATACAGCCCAAGTATATAGAACATAAGTGCACCATTAGAATAGAGAAGAAGTAGGACAGCTTGCGGTAACCTATGGAAAAAGCTTGTAACTAATAGAAGAAGGAGGAGGGAACAGTAGCTAGAGGTCAAGTGCAGAATAATTTAGCACAGAGCCTGGACTAATACATTGGAAACACAAAAGTTGAAAACATTCTTGAACTCTAATAATACTATATTTACAAGCACCTCATTTGAAGACCGGAATTATTCTCTAGCTTATATTTTATAATAGCTTCATGGGGTTTTGAATCTTGGAGTAGGAAGATATACTCTAAAGCCATAAGATATAATTGTAGAAGTAAGAGAAAGGCGCAGGGAGCAAAGTCTGATTATTCCGATCTTCTTGAAAATTCTGAAGCTCTTTTTTACAAATGGGGAGACCAGCAGAAGCCCTGGGACCTTGAAGAGAACAGATTTCAGAGATAACGTGAGGAGGATACATGGATGATGGAGGACACGGCTTAGACTCTGAGAAAGCAGTCTCTGAAGGTGAAATTGCACTCTTGACACAGCGTTAGGGTGGGGGATGGGCAATTAGGAAAAGAAGACTTCTATGGCCAGTGACTTACAAAGGCAGCACAGATCTCTGTTAATCATACAATAAATGCATTCCTAAAAGCCTCCTATCAATTAACCAGTGCAGACAAATTAAAGGGATAATGGTTTACCCTTGCCCATTAAGTCACTATCACTAAGTTTGGCAGCCAAACAAGAAACTAAAAATCAAAAGAAAGTGGGTTTTTTATCATGGATGGCATTCAAATGCTGTAAAACTCTATGACTCTTTACAGTCATGGAAAATTTTACAAATGATTGCGCTGAGAATTTTTGTGATTAGCTCACGCGCTAAATGAGAGACAGTGGAAAAGCGACGGGGAGGAAAGTCTGAAAGTCACATGTGTATCCATACCTTGAGTCATCATTGTGGCAAGAATGCAAACTGGCTGATTGCTACACATCCTGGTGGGGTTCTGCTGTTGTTGTTTTTCTTCTTTTGGGGGGCCAGAAGAGTGACATGCATTTGCACAAGGGCAAATAACGAATGGCAGCTCAGGTGTAATAGTAGAGCAGGCGGTTTTGAAAGGGCAATGTTATGAATGTAAATGTCCGTGGCTCCTTGTGTGTTCTATGATTTGAGACCCACCCAAAGGAGTGCCTGTTCTCTGACCAAAACTGCCTCCTACTTACTGAGGTGTGTACAGTTCACACCATCACTTATCACTTTCGGGTTAGAGGTGGAAAGGAAGACCCTAGGTCTGTTGGTAAATGAAGCCAGGGTGGAGAACCAGGAAGAACGGGTCTGGGCAACACAGAAGGGCTTTGGATGCAAAAGATGATACAGTAAGGTCAGTAGGCAGGAATGGAAAGGCGCCCCAAATAGTTCTTCCTAATATTGTCTAAGAGTTTGATGCAAAGAGAATAAGTTTCATATTTTTTTTAGGTAAGTTTATCTTATTGTTACTCTTTTTTTACCCATAATATATTATTATTATTATTATTATTTTACCCATCCAAGGAGTTTGATAATTTTTTGTCTTTTTATCTTACTCACTGAATTGGCCATTTTGGCCTCAATTATTTTCACTGCCAGAGTTGTGTTTTGTGTATTTATGAAGGCTTTGTTTCTTTTTGGAAAGTAATTTTGCAGTTTGGCTCCTTCCCAGATCAATTCTTTCGAATCACCATTAATGGAGATTGACTTTGACAACTTTCAGGTTTAGATGCAGGAAATGCTTTAATATACAGAAATTTATATCAAATCCACAATATATTTTTATCTAAATCTTTGGAGTGGTTCACATAGAGTGATTATTAGAACCATATGTATATGCTATAGAAACTTTTATAAATCTAGAACTTTCAAATTTGTTTTATGTATATATGTGTATGTGTGTGAGACAGAAAGAGACAAAGACATACATTTGTACATTTTAAAATTTAATTTAACATCTTATGACAATCTGTCTACATGGCTACTCTTGTCTAGATGAGAACTTATATCTACAGGATTATTGAAAAATCCCCATGGGCCTGTATAAGTTACTAAAGAAATATGAGGAACCTATATATTTCATTTTTAGAGAAATTATTCATTGAACACGATTCTCTGATAGTTTAACTTTCTAGTAATACAAATATAAATAGGACTTTTCTTAGAATTATAAGGGTCCTTAGAGATCATGGAATTCCAAGTTTCCACTGAGTGCAAAAATCTCTGACTTAATCATGCAGATTTTTTTTTTAAAGATATTTATTTATTTATTTGTCAGAGAGAGCGGGAGCGAGCACAGGCAGACAGAGTGGCAGGCAGAGGCAGAGGGAGAAGCAGGCTCCCTGCTGAGCAAGGAGCCCGATATGGTACTCGATCCCAGGATGCTGGGATCATGACCTGAGCCGAAGGCAGCCGCTTAACCAACTGAGCCACCCAGGCATCCCAATCATGCAGATTTTGCTTAAAGAATTCTCATTTCTAGAGATGAGGAACTCACAGTTTTTTTTAAAAAAATTTATTTTATTTTATTTTATTTATTTGACAGAGATCACAAGTAGGCAGAGAGGCAGGCAGAGAAGTGGGGGGGTGGAGCAGGCTCCCCACCAAGCAGAGAGCCCGATGTGGGGCTCAATCCCAGGACCCTGGGATCATGACCTGAGCTGAAGGCAGAGGCTTTAACACACTGAGCCACACAGGTGCTCCAGAACTCACTGTTTTGTAAGCAGATACATTCCAAGCCTAACTGGGAATGAGTTTGAATCCCTCTTCGTTATTTTTCTTCCCCTCCAATTTAATTGCCTTTGGAATCCTGTAGAGTCCAACTCCTTAATATTTCCCCTCATCTCCACCCCCCAGGACCATTTCCCTCATTTATGTTCTCATCACTTCCACTTGTGTTCCTGAAATGGCCCAGCCTTCTGAGAGAGTTGTCCCCACTCCTTGCAACGATTAATTAATAATGCTGTCAGAGTAACTTCTTAGAACACAAATCTGATCCTACCATCCACTGTTTAAAACCAGACTTCTTGGCATCATATTGAAGACTGATCCCAGGCAACCTCATTCTCTCCACCCTCATTCTCTTATCCATCTTTCAGTTATATTCCACACTCCATCCATTATGAATAACCTATAATTTGTAAAGAGCTAGCATTTCCTCATACTTCCCTAACTTTGTGTCTGTTATTCCTCCTATCTGGAGAGGCTTCTCCTCTTGCCTCCTATGGCTTAGTTAATTTCTAAAAATCCATGTTGATACAAAAGTTGGGTATTCATCCTTCCTGATGGACACTACCGACAAAGGGCTGATATGCAAGATCTATAAAGAACCCCTCAAACTCAACACTCAAAAAACAGATAATCATGTCAAAAAATCAGCAGAAGACATGAACAAACATTTCTCCAAAGAAGACATACAAATGTCTAACAGATACGTGAAAAAATGTTCACCATCATTAGTCATCAGGGAGATTCAAGTCAAAACCACACTGAGATACTACCTTACACCAGCTAGAATAGCCAAAATTAACAAGACAGAAAACAACAAGTGTTGGAGAGGATATGGAGAGAGGGGAAACCTCTTACACTGTTGATGGGAATGTAAGTTGGTGCAGCCACTTTGGAAAACAGTGTGGAGATTCCTTAAGAAATTAAAAATAGAGCTACCCTATGACTCTGCAACTGCACTACTGGGTATTTGCCCCAAAGACACAGATGTAATGAAAAGAAGGGCCATCTGTACCCCAATGTCGTAGCAGCAATGGCCACAATTGCCAAACTGTGGAAAGAACCAAGATGCCTTTCAACAGACAAATGGATAAGGAAGATATGGTCCATATAAAAATAATTTTTATTTTTTTTAAGATTATTTATTTATTTATTTGATAGAGATCACAAGCAGGCAGAGAGGCAGGCAGAGGGAGAGGAGGAAGCAGGCTCCCCGATGAGCAGAGAACCGATGCAGGGCTCGATCCCAAGACCCTGAGACCATGACTCGAGCTAAAGGCCGAGGCTTAACCCAATGAGCCACCCAGGCGCCCCTAAAAATAATTTTTAAAAGATATGTAGAAAATTTCCCTTACATTGCCCCCCTGCTTTCCTTAATTTGTTATGCATTGATTGAATTTATAAGTAGAGTATATATAATATGGGGATTTATTTGTCATTGTGAAACATCTACTTAGGCTGCTGTTGGTTTTTTTCAGAATGAGTTCTACCTGTTAAATCACAGATACGCAAACTATTGAGCCACTCAAAAGCTGTTATTTTGTTACAGTGCTGAAAGTAATGTAAAGTAAGTGCTCCTCTCTCTGTTTTCGACCTGATTAGATAGGGTTGTAATGAATTCACTGACTTGCTACATGTCTTCTTAAATCCCAACAATAAGGTGCCTAAAATGATGTAACAGATTTTATGGCTTCCAAAACGTTTCCGGTCACTAAATGTCTCCATACCTTACTTCTACCCTGACTGGCCGCATGTAATAACTTAAATAATTACAGCTTCTAGAATTTACTGATAAAGTAGTACTTCTGTTTATTATTTAGGTTTCTAGATATACATTTTAAAGCCCCGTTATGAAGATTAATTAGAAAGTACTTTACTTCACAGTAAAATATTTAAATAAACTATTCTTTCCTTACCAATTCCAATTATTACTGATTTATTTCTGAGTTAATGAAGTACAGCATTGCATACTTTACAGCATATTTTAGATGTATATCTAACTGTTAGTACATTAGCAGTCATCAATCTGTCTTTCAGAATCTTAGAAATCATCATATAGAATATAAATTTATTTTTGAAAGTGCTCTCAGGGTATCTACAGTGCTATTTTTGGATTTAATGTCAGAGGGCAATAGCCTCATTATTTTGCTTAGAAATTTGTGGCTTAGTTTTTGCATCTATAGGAAGGATCTCATAGCCTCCATCTATGATAAGCGGCTTATCCAGTATGTTAATTTTTTAAATGCTGCTCAAAAAAAGAGGCTGCCTTCTTCTGATAAACCCCAGACTTTAATAACACATCCTCTGAATTAATTCTGTAAATGCAATACTAAAGTTCGGCACAGCGGTCTGGGCTTTTTAATTAGCTCACAGCTGCACGGCCGGGATAACATTTCTTGTTGAGGAGGTAGCTTGGTGTTCATTATTTCGGCCCCTGTTCAGAGTTCAGTGGTCATTTTAAGCTTTCTTAAAGAATTGCTTGTCTTTGTTTTCAGGGAAAGACCATATGTCTTTGCTTAATCATTACCCAAAAACACTTAGCAGTGTTCTTGCCATGACTGTACAGCCATTGATTTGGCTTGAGTGTAACAAATGGTGGCAATCTTTTAGGCATGGAAGGATTCAGTAGGATCCAAAAAAATCATCTGAGTTATTTGTTTAACTAGTATTTAAGTCACACAAATGAAACCTAAATCTCAACTCCTTTACCACTTCAAAATTCTTTACATTTTTAAATGTTCCTTTTTAATGATGAATATGGGTTATAAAATTTAAAAATTCTTTTGAAGCTGTATAAAATTTAACTGTATTTTCTAGTTTCTAGTCAGTTGTATTATTTTTGCATGCCCTAGAGAATATGAAGACTTAATAGAAAGTGCAGCAGATTATATGGGACAATGAAGAATATTTAACACCTGTTCATTGAGTGAATGCCATAAAATACTATGCGATCTAATTTCATCCTCATGGCAACATTAAAAGATTGTTCACAATGTAGTTTGTCTCCAATGTAGATTGTCCCCTATGTAGTTTTACATAGGGGGAAAACTAAAAAATCAGGGCAGTTAAGGAACTTGCCCAAGATCACACAGCAGGTAAAATTCAGAACCGGGGTTTGAATCCAGGCCTACCTTATATCAAAACTTGAGCTTTTCTAAATGTTCTATTACCTCCTCCTCAAAGCCAAGTTTAGGATTAATCTTTCTTATAATAATCTTCCCAGTGAATTTTAATTCCCTCAGCATGAAATTATGCAGTGTGTACTATACCATCACATGTTTATATATTTCTTTAGAATTATTTTTCTTGCTATTTCCATAACTTGTCAAGGCTACTAGACATCTGTATTCCCTAAGTCCAGGCACCATATCCTCTACTTCCTTTTATGTCCTCACAGCAAGAACTACTCAGGACAAATTATACAACCTATTACACTGGTTATGTCAGGGTGTGATTACACAATTTCTCACTTAAAAAAAAAGATTTTATTCATTTATTTGGGGGGAGAGGCAAAGGGAAGGGAAGAAGCAGGCTACCCCCTGAGCAGGGAGCCAATGGGGTGCTAGATCCCAGGACCCTGGGATCATGAACTGACTCAAAGGCAGACGCTTAATCGAATGAGCCACCCCCTTTCACTTTTTATACTGTACTTATCCTTATTGTTTGAATTAGAAAGAAATATACAGGGGCACCAGGGTGTCTCTCTCAGTTAAGTTTCCCACTTGATCTTAGGTCAGGTCTTGATCTCAGGGTCATGAGTTCAAGCCCCACATTTGGCTCCATTCTGGGTGTAGAGCCTACTTTATTTTTATTCAACATTTTATTTATTTATTTGATTCATCTTAACCTAGTGAGCCACCCTAGGGCCCCTGTGGAGTCTACTTTAAAAGAAAGAGAGAAAGAGAGAAAGGAAGAAAGGAAGAAAGAAAGAAAGAAAGGAAGGAAGGAAGGAAGGAAGGAAGGAAGGAAGAAAAGAAAGAAAGAAACATGTAGGTAATTATCTATACCTAGTATTTAAAAGATCTAATGGTAAATGTCCAATGTGGGAGATATTAGGCAAAATAAAAAATAATAGGAGTATACACACTTATATGACACTACATCTGGTTTTCTGTTTGAATTCTTGCAGATTAGAAAGAATTAAATGGGAGAGGCAGCTTAATTATTTTTCTGTTTATAATAATAATGGATAAGTTTCCAAATATCTGGGAAAAGATGACTAAGGGTCAAAACAGGAGGAATATGAAGCTATTAAATATCTAGCATTTTATCTTTAAAGACATGAAGGGAATTATAAAGGATAGTGACAATATGTATCACCGAAAGGGATAGCAAGATGTATGGAAAATAAGCATTAACAGGGTGATGGAAAACAAAGATCCACCATATTTAAGGAAATGGGAGAAAAAAAAATGTTACAATCTGTAGTTAGACTAGAACTACCCCACAAAATATTATCATGAATACAAGTCATATATGAATGCTATTGTATCAGTAGAATAATGGTGGCTCAAAAAGAATTTAACATGACCAAATCAAAATGATTAAATCCTGATCCTCTTTTGGCAGATTTAGTGTAGACATGATCTTGTATTCCTATAAACAAGGTACAGTACTTGGGAAAAACAAGCTTGCTCTGATAAACTCTGTTCAGTGGTGGCGTGACTCATATAGCTTACATTGAAACAAGGCGTTTGAAAAATGTAAAAAAAAATTAGATGAATAAAGTAAGAAATGAAATGATAGTGGACAAACACACTGAACTCTAAATGCTGGGATTGTGTATGATAGCAGCCAAGCAAAAAAAGGGGTTAGAATTTGGAACTGGGAAAGCCAAAATCGCCCAGAAATTGGGAATCTTGACAAGACGAGGGAATTAGCCATTAGGACATTTTTTTCTGAAATAGGAATAATTAAAGTTCAAGATGAGCCGGTGGGGTCAGAAACTAAGCAACAAGCAAGGAGAAGTGAGTATAAATAGCTGGAAGAAGTAAGTCTAGTCATTGGGTCAGAAATTAGTAGGCAAGGAGCAGATTAAGAGGACAGAGTTACTGGAGTTCAGGGCAAAGAGTGAGAACCTGGAGGACTTAAGTTCACAAAGAGAAAGGCAAGGCAAAGAAATGGTCTGCATGTGGTTGGTACTCTGGAACCAGAAAACTCACAATAACCAGGCGGTAGAGTAGAAAGAACTTCTACTTTGTAAGTTTTCTCCGTAAGTTTCTCCATCATTACCATAATGAAGTTTCATAAATATTTAAGTATTTTTAGATCTCCAGAGTAGAACTAGGAAGATGCATCTGACCAGATGTGGCTTATTGCCAGGTTTTCATGGTGATAATAATTTGGCAGTTTTATCTCCAAAATTACAAAGTTGGTGCTCCCTCCCTGTCTCTACCCCAAAAGAACTCCTTACCTGTTACCTCGGGCCTGTATCTTAAAAACCACCTAAGCTATTTTTCATTTCATTTAACTATGATTTGAAATTGCTTTCTCTCTTTCAACTCCCGCACTTGATTAGTCTTTTTCTGATGACATTTGCCCACCTACACAGTTATGGCCTCAACTCAACTCAACTCAACTCAACGAGGTATTTTTCTTGAACTAATTTCAGCCGTGATCTAATGAGTCCCCCATACGTATTCCTTAATAATATCTGAAGCAGATTTTAAAATCTTTTGTGGGGACGCCTGCGTGGCTCAGTTGGTTAAAATCTTTTGTGGACCTTTCAACTATGCAAACTTAGTCCACTGCCGTTACAAAGTTGAATCTCCATCTGAGTCAATGGTAACTTCCCTCTCCCCCTGACTCTGCATTTTTATTCCTCCTCTTCTCTCCCTTCTCCGAGCTATGGCTCTTTCCGTGTTGAGGACAGGGAGTAAGGAGGAGAAAGAAAGGACAAAATCTTTTTTCTTGGCTAGACTCCACTGCAAGCCTGTTTGGCAGTTGATGCCTTCAGCGTGGCTGGTGTCCAAACACTCACTCTCTTATAGGTACATGTGGGAGTTTTTGGAAAAGCCCAGCAAGGCCGATGGTAGGAACTGGTACTAGCACATCACTGTCTAGAAGGCAGAATTTTTGGCTTTACACAGGGTTCAATTCCAGTTCCTAGCTTCACTCAGGTCTAGCCACGTCCCCTATCGTTAAAACTTCACACTGACGTTGGTGACTTATTTCCAGGTTGAGTAGCCCCATGGGCTGACATCTGCTTATTATATACTGGCTGTTCTACCTTTGAAGTCTGTATTCCCAGCACTGTAGGTTTCGCTGCTTCTGCTGCTGCCGCTGCTGCTGCTTCTTTTTGGTACTTTTTGGTATTCTTTTTTTTTTTTTTTTTGTACTTGTTTTGTACTGTATTTAGACATTGTTGGCTGTATTTCCTCCAGCATTGGTTGGCTATACCCACCCCTGCCATGCATACACATACACACACATTTGAGGAGTGGGGTTGTGTAACACAGGAAATCTGATCCGGTAGATCTGAGGAAGGACCCTGAGACGTGGATTCTGAAAAATGTTTACCAGATGAGTCTGTGTTATGAACTGACTTGTGTCACTTCGTAATTCCTCTGTTGGAGCCCTAGCCCCTAATGTGATTGGATTTAGAGAAGGCATTTAGGGAGGTAATGAAGGTTAAATGAGATATTAAGTTTGGGCCCTAATCCCATAGGACTAAAGTCACTGTTTGGAAAGGATGAAAATACCAAAGCTCTTTTTCTGCATGTATACACACAGAAGAAAGGTGATATACAAACACAGCAAGAAGGTGGCTTTCTACAAGTCAGGAAGGGAGTCCTCACCAGAAATCTATCCTTAAAGCACCTTGATCTTGGACTTCTGGCCTTCAGCACTGTAAGAAGACACATTTTTGGTGTTTAAGCCGACCAGGCTGTGGTATTTGTTAGGGTAGCACCAGAGAACTAATACAGTATGGGTATCAATGCCATGTCCATCCCTACTGAGAAGCTCTGTTCCAGACTCTCTTGAATTCTTAACAACTGTAACCGCAATGGGAAACCCCAACTCTGAGTCACCAGAGGATATCGTGCAAACAATTGCTGTAAAATCATACTCTACATTTCTTTGGGCCTCGGATAACATTTTCTCTATCCTTTGCTTATCCTTTAGTTTCTTTAATCTTCCCAACCCAGTCCTTAGCCTTACTCAATTCTGGCTGATCACCATAAGCACTATTATATAAGGAATATTAGGATGCCATTTATATGCCTATGTCATCCTTCCTCTAAACTTCAATTTTTACTTTTCCTTCACGGTTTTTTTTAAATACCTTCTTCTACATCAGAGAAAGAGATGTTCTTTTTATTTTCCAGGCAAATACCCTCTATCCACTTTAGATCCTACCTTCATCTGACCTCTGCACCTGCTCCCCAGCATTTTTATCTTATCTCCCTTGCCCTCTTTTTCCTCTGCCATCAAAAATACATAAGTCAAAAAAACAGAAAATTGACTTTCAGTAGCTTGGTTTTTGGTGACTGATAAATTGGCTTCTTTCCAACATTTCTATCAGTAAGAAAAAAAAAAAAATGACACTGAAAGAAGTTCCCTGGAGTCACCGGAATAAAAGAGCAAGGCAGTGGATATAAATTTAGAATTCATCGTTGGAGAGGTGATAGTTCACTTGTTCATTCATTCATGTCAATCTATTTTTATCTTAAGCACCAACTATGTGCCTGGTTCTGTTAGTTTGTATAAACGGATAGATGAACTATCACCTTGGTGCTAATGCCTCTTAAATAGACATCTTCTTTGTTTTCCTACCTTAGTAAGCTGAGAGGGTATTTGTCAGGGTCAACAACTGGCTAATGAATAAATGAATGAGTGACATTGGTCTTGTCTTCAAGGGGCTGAAGTCATGAAAATAGGTGAGCTCTATAGAAGTTAAGATAGAGAAAGATGCTCAAATATAGGAATTTAGTATTGGAAATAGCAAGGGAAAGAGAAGGAAGAACTAATGAAGGACACAACAAAAGAACATTGTAACAATGGAGAGAAAAAGACGATAAGGTGCTTCAAAACTACCTGAAGGAACTGTCCAAATTGTGTTTTCACTGGATCCACTCTGAACAGATTTAGTCAGAAACTCAGTATGGCCCCGGGATCTGCATTGTTAAGTTCATACAGGTGATGCTTCTGCACATTCACATTCTAAGTCATGAAAAACAAGAGTGTCCAAGAAAAGGTGGGCAACAATGAAAAACTGTAGAAATATAAGCACTGAAAAACCTGGAAAATGTAAGATTCTCCCTGAATGTGAAAAAATCCAGCTGATTTTCTTACTGTTACCATAAAACAATAGTGAAGTAAGCCCATACCAGGGACGGTGGAGCAAAAACTTGTGAGCATGGATCCTTGATGGCTGTGTTCAGCAGCTGAATCCGTCATACCATCACCTACCTCTGAATTCCTAATGTGAGCATAATAAACCCCTATTCATCAAAGTGAAGTAAGTAAAGTGAAAATGTACAGTTTAATTTGCAGTACATTTATTTAGTAGTAAGGGAAAAGGAATGAATGCTTATAAGTAACAATGACAACATTTATTGGGCATTGACTATGCGTAAGCATTCTGTTAAGAGCTTTGTATAAATATCTCACCAAAACCCCACAACGGCACTGTGATACACCATAACTCACCACTATTAATGGAAAAATAAATGAGTTCCTTATATGGAGGTAAAGAATATCAAAGTAGTAAATATATGATTCATGGCTAATGAAAGGATAGGAATATAATGGATGTGGTAAACTTGTTACAGGTACTTTTCTGGACATTTCTCCTGCCCATCTTCTTTTGCATTAATTTAAATTCTATATGTCTTTTGTGGCACAAGTCAAGTCTAAATCCTCTTTTAGGAAAACCTCCTTAACATTTAAGTATGAGCTTTCCCTCTTTTGATCTTTGGGAATTTAAATTTAGGACCACACTCTATGACCTAGATTATATAATATTTGGGGTAGAAAAAATGCCTTATAACTAGAAGAGTACAGGGTGTTAAGTAATTCCTGTCAAATGATGACAACTAACCATTTTGCATTTTTCACCTATAAAAATTTTCCATTATGTGACTTGAAATGCTCATTTTAGGCTTACCTGAAGTCATACTTCATTTAACTCAGCAAATGTAATTAATTTGTTACTAATAGATAACAGTTCTCTGTGGTTTTCAGCTAAGTAATGTTTCTCTCCACATCTTTCTCTGGTGATCCAGGTTAATGGAAACTGGAGAAATACAACTACTTTCTATGAAGCTTTTGATATTTCTTCTTGCCTGCCTCTTTATATGTGTCAATTCTCTCTAGCATTTTGCAATGCTCAGAACTAATACATTCATATATGTATAAACTGGGGAAATTATATGCTTTTAAATACATGCTGCTGTTGGTAAATCTTTATTTTGTCCTACTGCTAGATGCATGTGACAGAATTCTTGGGGATAAAGATCTTAATGTTTCCTTTTACACATAATTACATTAAAGATTTTAGAAAACTATCTCTATGAATTGTACATGATTAATTCATGTTGAATAGATTGACTTACCAGAAAATAATCAATAGTTTAGATTTGCTCTACTAAATGGAATATACTTCAATAGTTTGCAAAATATACTATTTTGAAAACATGGCCTATGTTCAAGTAATGTTAATATCCCAAATAGTGACTTGCCATAGGATTTAAATACCTTTATAAATTTTGCATTGTAACTAAAAAAAAGATATTCAGATATTCAAAGTGTATTAAAAGACCTTTGTAAAAGTATTTCAACAAAAATTGCATTATTTTATTGTTATTATGCACTGATATATCTTTAGTTCAGTTAAATCCATGGGACAAGTGAGGTCCAAAATTAGAGAATATGGCTATATCTTATACAGTAGCATCTTTGAATTCAGTTAGTTCCATTTTAGGAAGTGCTAATTAAGAAATATCTTCTTGATTTTTACATTGAGAATTATGCCACTAAGGTGGTCTCGGTAATAAATCTTTTGGAGATAAAAATGAATTTCCTTATGTAATGTGTACAGTTATTTCTGTATTGTTTTCAGGCTCTTTTGCTATTTGAAGAATGAAAATGTAAAAACCAAATTACACAGTACAATCGTCTTGACTATGACAGTGAAAGTATATCAGTGTGTGTGACTCACATTTCATTAAAATGCATATAAATATGTTCTAGGATATATATGTATGTAATCTCCATAAATGAAAACTCTATTGAAATCACATCTTAAAATGAAGATGCTGAGTAATTTTTCATGACCACAACACTTTAAAAGCATATATTTTATTATTTGGAGTTGCAACAAACCCACAAAATGAACACATTCTAGTTTAATCTATTATCCATTTTGCTAGTGTATTGTACCAATGATTCATATATTACTTTGTCAAATTTTTGATTAAAGTAGGATACATAATTCAATTTTCTATTGCGACTTCCTTGGAGGAAAATTTGGACAAAAGCCAATGATTCTTAAATTTCTCTAAGCCGTTTTGAAAAGTTAATCCATTCTTCTGTTACGAAGTCTTGAAATAGTGTCAGGAAGGGCTATTCTACCACACCAACCAATTCCTTAACAGTGATTAAAGAAAGGAAGAACTGTGTCATTTTGCCCAAGTGCTAATTTTGCATGTCGAGGGCACAGCTCAAAAGATAATGTCTAGGGGCGCCTGGGTGGCTCAGTGGGTTAAATCCTCTGCCTTCGGCTCAGGTCATGATCCCGGGGTCATGGGATCGAGTCCCAAATCGGGCTCTCTGCTCAGCGGGGAGCCTGCTTCCCCCCCCCCCTGCCTGCCTGTCTACTTGTCATCTCTGTCAAATAAATAAATAAAATCTTTAAAAAAAGATAATGTCTAACCTGGCAAGATACATAAATTGATGGGAAAAAAAAAACATTTTTAACAGGGTTAACCCGGAGATTTTTGCTTATGAAACTTTTTATGTATTTTGTTTCTAAGCCTTTATAATATTTCAAAATAAATGCTACCAAAGAGTGAACACACGTAATAAAGTCTTTTGCATCGTCTGTATGCTTTTAAGAAGACGTTACAAATATGGAGTTAAGGGAGGAGACCCTTCAGATTTTATCTTTTTGTTTTGATTAAGTGATACTGAAAATTACACCAATAAGGTCCCTGAAAGAGCGTCAATGGTTAATTCAAATAGAGGCGATTGGAGGAAGATGGGACACGGTGTCTAAGGCAAGATACGAATCTTTACATCCATGTGTAAAGAAGTGTGAAGGAAGGAAAAACCATTTTATTTTTTAAGTAGATGTCTCTACAGGTAGTTTCTTTTTTTTAACTTGCAAAATCTTAGTTTGGAGCAAAGCAGGTTACCTTTTACCATCTAAATCCCGCACACTACCCCGTGTTTTTTCATTTTCCACCCACACGAAAGAAAGGTGCAGTGTCGACATGCTACAAAGTGAACTAAAAGAGCCAACGGTTGGGTACAGGGAGAAAAAGCAAACCCAAAAGGAAAACATGGGGATTTTAAGCCCGGATCCTAGGGCACGCCAGCGTTAACCCCTCGGGCGCTGCAGCGGGGATTCCCGGTGTCCCGGGCCCGACGGACAGGAACACGGGCGCCCCGCCCCCGTCGGGGTGGGGTGCTCTCCTTCTCTAGGAGGAGTAAGCTGAGGCACTTTTGTAGTCCGGAGCGTGCGTCACGACCTGGGACAAGCAGCGAGTCCAGTACGCAGTGGAGCAGAGACGCGGCGAGGAGCCGCTCAAATGTCCGCTGGCGCGGGGTCAGCCTGAACCTGTCCTCGCCAGGGGCGCTCGCCTTCGCCAGCCAGCCCGCTGGCCCGGCTCCCAGGCTCTGGAGGGGCGCAGGCCTGAGGATGGTTCCGGCGGGGCCTCAGGTGAAGAGTGCCCGCGTCCGACTGCGGCAGTCACCGCTGTCCTGCCTCCACACTCGCGGTACCCTCGCGGCCCCGCGCCCAAACAGCAGCTGTGACTGACGGAGTCACCGCCCCGCGCGCCCAAGCCACCCCCTCCTCCCCCGCCGCCCCTCCCCCGCCCCGATACGTCATGGAAACACGGACGTCAGAGATCCTCAGCCAATCGCAGGCAGCAGCAGGAGGAAAGGAGCGAGCAGGAGGGGGCGGGGGCAGCGGCGAACCCAGGCTCCCGGGGAAGGAAGAGAGGGAGGGGCGCGGGGAGGCGCGAGTCCCCCGCCCCTCACTCCGGACACCCTTTCCCGACCGGGCTGCAAGTTCTAATCGCCGGTCGCGCGCTCGCCAACCGGGGACGCGCTCGCCGGGTCCTCCCCTTAAACGCCCTCTCCACCGCGCTTGGGTCCTAGTCCCCGTCCCAGCCGCGCTTTCTCCGCGCGCGTGCGCGCGCTTGCCCGCCCCCAGGCTCCCCGCGGGCTGCGTCACGTGACCGCGCCCAGCCAAGGCGGCAGCAGCGGCGGCGCGAGCTTCGGCGGCGGCGGCGGCGGCGGCGGCAGTGGCAGCGGGAGCAGCTGCGCCGCCAGCGTGGAGCGGGAGGCGTGTGGGTGTGGAAAGAAGGGAGCGCCAGACCGGAACGGGTGAGCGTTCACCTCCCCCTGCCTACCCGGGCAATCTTGCGGGCCACCCGGTGCAAACGGGCCCCCTGCCCAGAAGCTTTGCGCATCTCCCTCGTGCTCGGCCGTCCGCCCTCGGGTGCCCGCGGCCCCGCCCGGAGCGGACCGGGCTGCGGTGCTCACGAAAGGGGCTGCACCCCGCCCGCCGCTGCTGTTGCGGACGGCGGCGTGAGGCTGGCGGAGCTGCCCGTGCTGAGCGCGGCGCGCCCTGTGTGCGGCTCTGCGGAGCCGAGGAGGCGGGTCCTGCGGGGACGCGGGCGGCCACTCGGCGACTGCCGGGCTCTGGGCGGGGGCCGGGCTGGGCGCCGCCTCCTCCGCCGCCGCCTCCTCGCAGTGCAGCGTGAGTAGGGAGCCCCGGCTGGTGGACGCCGAGCCTTTGGGCTCCGCGGTCGCCTCATCCTCGAGGTGTAGCCGCACCTCCGCGTGGCGCCCCGAGCCCCGCGAGTCGGCTGCGGACGAGCAGAGGATCGAGCTCCCGTTCTCCGTGCTTCCCGCTGCCCCTCGCCGCTACCTCCCACCCCCGACCCTCCCGCAGCCTCCCCTACCTCCCCCCCCTCGGAAAATGGTTCCTGCTGCCCGGCGAGGTGAGTGGCGGCTACCGCCCGCCCGCGGCGGTGCTGGCGGTCAGGTCACCTGCGGGGGAGGCCGGGCGGAACGCCGAGGTCTGGGTGTCGCGGCGGGGGTCCTGACCGCCGGGCGCTCCGGGGACTGCGGCGCAGTCCCGAGAAGTTGGCGCGGGCGTTCGGAGCGCCCCTCGCAGGTTGTCTCCTGCCGCGCCCGCCCTGGGAGATCGGAAAGGTGAGCGGGTTCCTCGGCGTGCGCCCCAGCGCCGGGTCCGGCCAGGAGTCCCCGCCCAGAGCCCGAGGGACGGGGCTCCGTGGGGCTTCGTGTCTACACCCGCAGCTCTTCGGCTTCTTCCAGCCGCCTCGGCCGCGCCATAACCCATCCTGCCGCTGGCCGCCCCCGCCCCGGCGTGTGGTGACCTTGAGGGCAGCGGTGCCCGGCGCTCTTTCCCCGCGCTCCGGGAGGGTCACCCTCTAATCCCCGACTTCGGCCCCACTGGCGGTTCGCTGGCTGAGGGCGGGGGCCCCTCGCCGGCCCCTCGCTGGGGCTGGTTTGATTGATGCGTTGTCACACTGGACGGTGATTCCGCGGGAGTTAGAGAGCCGCCTCGCTTCTCTCCGGTGTCTCCTGCCTGGCCCCCCCAGGATGTTCACGGCCGCTTCCGATTCAGATTTTGGGACTTAGGTGAAAAGGAAAAAATAAAAACAAAAAAACCCCGTGCGTCCTCCATTCCCTCTTTGGAAAGGGTCAGTAGAAGGAACCGCATTATAGTTGCGGGGGCGGGGGGTGTGCTCCCTTTATCCCATCCTGCTGGAGAATCTTGTGGCTGAGCTAGTTAGCGACCCCTGGTTCTGCGCCGCGGTCACTAGCTAGGTTGGACTCCGTGCGCATTTCATTCACCAGTTTTCTGCGGGACTCGCCGCGCTGGGAGTGCTCGCATCCTGCGCGATGCAGCGGTGCTGGGCGCCGAGCGCGGGGAGGGGGCAGGGGGTCCCGAGGGAGGTCGTGGGGGGGGGTGTCTCTGAATCTGGGGAGGGCTGGACCCTACTCCACACATGTATTTTTACCCTTCCCTGGGGTTAGAACGCAGCCAGCAATCACCTTTGGCTGTTATGCATGCTACTTTCTGGGTTTATTAATAATCTAATGGCTCGTTGGTCGGTATCGATTGCTGTTCGTGATGAATTAGTTATATGGGTGTTTTTTTCGTATGTATATAGGTATATGCATATATCTGGGCTGTCTTACAACATGGAAGCCTTTGTTGTGTTTAACCTCCCCCACCTGAGGACAATCTTATTTTAAAATAAAGCTCTTGCTCAATGTGGGTGTATTTTATAATAAGAAGTACTTTTAAGGATCTGCTTTGTACGAGGCTGTCCTCGAGCAGAGGGTGTGTAACCCTTTGGATGGTGGCCCACGTGAGTCAATAAAGGGCCTTCACCGCCTGCCCTGCAGCTAGCCTTCCCCAGCCTCCCTGTCCTTGCGTGTGGAGAGGCGGATTGGGGGAATTAGAGGGATTGGAGGAGAATCTGCTTTTTGTACTTGTGCGTTTCGTTTGGGCACCCCCTCCCTTTTTTTTTCTTTTTCATCATGGTGCGTTCACATTTGAAGTAAATAGAAACGTTTTTCTTACATGGAATCTTTATAAAAACTAGTGTGTGAAATGAGCTTATTTAACCATGATTTCAGGGGGACGTTTTAGTTCTACCTTGCTTTGGATGAGACAGTTAAATTGCTGTAATTAAGGGTGGAACTCTGTCCTGATTTTGGTTTGGGTGTAACTGCAAAGATCTTTGAAAAGTAACTGTTATTTCCTACCATATAGTCTGCAAAAGTGAGTCACAATCGGGTGAGTTGAGGACAGAGCGCCACCTTTAATTTAAAATTTCGTGATTTTTTTTTTTATTAAAATGGTGAAAATTCAGAGTATGCCTTCTTGATTTTTATGGCAGCAGCTATCATAATGACATCCCCATTTAGACGCATAAGGTGAAATTGTCTGTTTTTCTGTATTAGTGGGGGATTCCTGCAATTAATGTGGGAAGTCTTGGTTTTTTAATTGAAGCTTGAGATTTAACGTAGAATTCTAAGATAAGGTGAGAAACTAGTTTTGATTTGTGCTTATGATCATAGGAGTAATAATTCTAGACCTACTTAGGAAAAGAAATAAGGAAATAGCTGCATTGTAAATAGATATTTAAACCTACCTATTGCCACCAAATCAGGGTACCTCCCAGCATGATAGTGGTTTTACAGTTTCTTTTGAGCTTTTGTGCTATTAACAGATTCTGCAGGAAACATGCAAAATATCTGTAAAATTATTAACCTTGAGTAAGGTTATAGTAAATTTTTGTTTGTTTTTCATCTTCCAACAGCCTCCCTTTTATGGCTTTACTGCGAGTTTTATAATTACTTGTTTTTAAATGATACAAATTTGAGGATTTCCAGCAGGAGTACATACATTCAAAGTTATTAAAGACCATGTTGGGAAAAGTGGTTTCTATATATGGCTCCTCTCAAATGCAGTCTCATAAAAAAATAAATGGAGTTTTTAATGCTTAGAAAATAAATGCTGTGGCTGACAGCTGTTGGTGAGATTTCCTTCCCTGCCCACTTGCTCCCTCTTGTCCCCCCTTTTTAAGCTACATTATCTCTCTAGGCACAGGATACTTTTTGATAATTGTGACTACGGATGTAGCATGAAGAAACAAAAATTTAGCTCTCAAGGAATGAATGTGTCCAAGTTACCAAATACAGTTTTCATTTCACTGACCATAAGAACAAAAATTTAGCTCTCAAGGAATGAATGTGTCCAAGTTACCAAATACAGTTTTCATTTCACTGACCATAAGATATTATTGCCCTTCTATCTGCATATAAGTTTTAATTGAACACTTAAGCGATTTCTTCATAGATCACTATGAAGCGTAAGCTATTAAGTTTAAGATTTTATTAAGTTAAAATTGAATTAAAAATGTGCTTGAAATGAAGAGTGGCTTATACTTTTTCAGTCTGTGGAATATGGCCCCATGTTAAGGACATTATTTGAGCAGTTAGGTTGATGTATGCAGAGTAATTATACACAGTTTTGCATAATTTGATAGGAACTGTGATTTGTGGGTTAAGTTTTACTAAATGCCTTTGTCTGATATATATGTTTAACTTCATTTTGAAAGAAATAGTCTTTTATCATGGGAACTGAGTTGTATAGCTAAACAGGTTTTAAGAAGAATGGCCAATTACAACTGTCAGTTTTTTCTGTACTAACAACAAAAGTGCCCCCTTTTTTCTTAGTTTGTTACATATACAAGCAGTTGAAATTGGTTGTTTTCACTTTTTTATTCTTGAATTTTGTAATGAATGAGCAAAATAATAAAGGAGTAAAAATATCAGGAAGCAGAAACTTTAAAAAAAATTTTTGCACCTTGATTAAGACCTTACTTGTCCAGTTGGAAGGAAATATTATTTTCCAGAAGGTAAGGTGATTAAATAAAAGGATACCATGAGTAGCTTATTTTAGAATATATAGAATCTGTGGTAACATTGAAGGCAAATGATTCAGTGGTTATGGGAAAAATTTTTTTAAAGATAAAAACACTTTAAAAGATTTATTTTTTAGCTTTTACAAATGTTTTACATAAACATACACATACACTGTTGTTTTGTTAAAAATTTTTATTATGGAAATTGAGAGAATAGTATACTTAATGACTAGTTTTGATAGTTACCAGTTGATGGTGGCCCATCTAATTTCATTTCTGTCTTTATACATGAAATATGTCTGTTATAAATGGGGACAGTGGTCAGGTAACAAATGAATTCATGTGTATTTTATTTGTAATTTACAGAATACACAACAATGCCTAATATGTAATTGAATCTGAAAGGTAATTTTTATGTTCTTCATTGTTTCTCTAATAGTCTGTTTTACAGCAGGCACCTAAAGACAGTGTCTCTCAAATTTTGCTCGTTTAGTAATAATGCTTTTGTTTTATAAAGTTCTTTACAGTATTTCAGACTATATACCATACTACCTCATTTGAGTCTCACAACAAATAGACTTGTGAGATGAGTAAAAAGATAGTTGTACTTCCCCCCATCCACCCCAGATTAGTAGAAGGATTTGTCTAGGCCCTAAGATCACATACCTAGCACTTAGATTAGCCAGAACTGGACTCTAGGTGGCTTCTTGCTTTTATTCCATTGCTCTTTCCATTATACATGTTTTTATGTTTGTGCATTTGTGAAAGTTACATAGGTTTATGAAAAATCGGTTTCTGACTAATACTCAGATACAAGCAGGTTTGTTTATACTGTGTAAATATAATCTATTGCTTATATTTGGCATAATGAAAATAGTTCATACCCTGATTTACTTATTAACAGCTGAGTAAAATGAATTTGAATGCATATGAAACCCTATATTTTTAATATTGTATATTGGATTATCTTTAAGTAAGGAATTTTGTTTGCAAAGACCTCTTGGTCTTTGAAATGATTAGGGATGTCTTAAATCCTGTGTCAAAAATAAAGTGGCCTGTACCAAAAGTTTCTTCTTTCAATTTCGGCTATAATTTTTTTAATGCACTTGTTTTTCTGCCAAACATATGTATTCCATAAATCTTTTTGAAATGTTAATTTGAAATGACATTTAGTTTACAAAGTCCCCAAAGGAGATTTTTAGTTCCTGAAATTCAAAAGCTTTCTATAAATCTCACCAGGAAGGTAGTGGTTCTCCAGCATCCGTGGGCCTGAGGATCACCTGAGGGAGTGACTGACAGTGCAGACTCCCTGGCATTGCCCCTGCAGTTCTGATTCAGCAGATTGGGGGTGGGGCCCAGCAGGCTGCATTTGGAGAAACATGGTAAATTTATGACCAGGTCAAAATTATATGATGTGGTAGAGATGTAGAGATTTATTTCACTTTGTGCACAGAGTTAGTGCTTTCAAATAGCTTTGACTCTTGTAGCCATGCTTGATTTGTGATTGGTGGTATTTGTGACAGTTGTAAACCTGGTAAATTGAAAATACTTTTGTTATCTGTGTTCACGGTCTTCCTGGAGAAGATCCGTCTGTGGTTATTTGTTAAGTTACTTATTAAGCTTTGTGAACTCTTAAAGAATGTTCTTCTCTTTTTGTTTTCATGCCCCCATGTCTGCCATTTCCAAGTGACTTGAACATAGGGATTTATTTTGGTAAAAATAATGAATCCTATGTCAGTAAAGAACTGAATATTTGTGCTTTAGTCTGGCTCTTACTTTTTGTTAGAAAGAAAAACTTTAGATGTTCCTTCAGACTAAAAAGACATAAATTGGTGGGTAAGTGGTGGTCCTTATCAATTTCAGTTAACAGGCAGCTGTTCCTTCAAAAGCAGCAGGTTAGTGCCTAATGATTTTTCAATAATATTAATGATATAAAATTAATTGATAATTTATTCTTCTGTGCATTAAAACAGAAGTTACTGCTTTTTTACTAGACGCTAAATAACAATTTATATAACAATCTACTCTGAGGTCCAGTTGATGTAAACTGGTTTTACTTTTTAAACCATTTTATCTAGTACTATATGCCGCATATGGATTATTTAAGACCAGTCCTAAAATAGTTGTTTTTGCTTCATTATAACACAGTAGTAAATAGCCTTTATTGTATTTAAAATACATTTTATAATGAAATTAATTTCAAAGTAAATCCATTTCAAGACTGTGTTGAACATTTTTTTTTGTTATTTATTCCAAAAGCTTTGGCTTGTTGGCTGTGCTTTAGGATATATTTAGGAATCATGGGTTATAATTTACAAATGACTATGGAAATTGAAACTAATAAAGATTTCTGGCAGAGAGATCCAGATACACTATGGGTAAACTTTTCATCGTGTTCTTTTGAAACATTTTTTTAGTAAATTTTTCCTAGGATAGTGTTAACTATTTTAAACAGTATGCTGTATTTTTAGTTAACTCTTTGGTGAAAATATTACTTGGTACTTCTAAGTGCAATAACTTCCAACAGTATGGTATCCCAACCTCTGGAATAGCTGCTTTGTATTAATATTATTGTCAACAACAACAAAAAAAGAATATTATTGTCAGCTGGGCCTCTGGGGGAAAGAATAAAGATAGTTTTGAATGGACCAGTGCTTGCTTACATTGTGAAATCTGAGATTATACTGCCTAACTGTAAGCTGTTATGACTACTGTAAAGACCTGGTAACTTTAGAAGGAAAAGTTGTACTTTCTGAAAAATAGATCTGAAAAAGGATTTGATTGTTTAAAAGATGCTTTTTAAATAACTCGATTATTAACAGTGTGAATTTATTGTTCACTGTACTAACTCAGTGAATTTGCTCCCAGAAGGAAATTAAACAATCTTTTACTCTCAGAACGCTCAGATCTGCTGCTTTAATCTATCTTTCATATTTGTGCCAGAACTTCTTTTTGTTGTTTTTAAATAGCTTTCCTGCTGTCCTTTCTTCACTAAAACTTCTAACGGTTCCTCATTTTTCTCTTTATCAACATGCACCTTAGCTCTGGAAGGCGTTTTAAAAAGTCGCTCAGTATTTTCCAAAGTGTGTTTTAGAACACTGGCTTCAAGAAATATTAATGGTGGGGGGGATCTTTAGGGGAAGAGGAGCAAAACTAAAATCCAAGATAGCTGCTTTATGCAGTTTTCCCATTCGGTTCTTCTCCCATCCTTTGATATGTTAATATGGATGGAATCCTTGTAAATGTGTTTAATGCTTTGCTCCCTCATTTCACCCAATCCCTTTTCCTGGATCATCCCACCTGTTACTTTTCTATGTTACCTAACAGGATCACCACTTTTCTGTATTACTTAATGGGATCAGCACTTGCACACCTCCAGGGGGTGCTATTCACATAGGTCAAACTGTTAATCACCTTTCTTGGAGTTAAGAGCAGTGCTGCAGTAAGTTAGTGCTGACTGCTGCCCATGGTGGGACAGTCATGTAGTCTGGCCATTTTCTGTGTTCATGCTGCTCATTCCTTTTGTTGTTACTTCATTATGTTTTTCCTTTCACCTGATGGGACCCTTTCACCTGATGATCTTGTTTATCTAAGTGTTCGCATCCTTCAAAACTCAGCATTAGTCTGCCTTTCTCAGTCATCACTCATTAACTTTCTTGTCTGAATTTCTCTGTATGTGTAGTCTGGGTCATACACTTTCCACTTATTATAAATCGTTTTTATCGTAGTCATTAATTTCATTTGGAGATAATACAGAGGAGTTGAGATAAGAACATGGGCTCTTGAGGATACATAGAACTTTATCTAGTGAATGTCTGGTCAGCGTTTTTTGGCCTATTGATTAAGGACTTAGATATTGTGTGGCTTGTGTTGTTAAGGTAAAGCAGATAATGTTGAGGAATTTTTCTTGCTGAATTTCTGAATCCTTTTTAACCTTTGCAGTTTTAACTGAGGTGGACTCATAGGACAACCTGTTTTACTTTTGGAAGACAGCTATATTCCATAGAAAGTTGCTAGGACAGTAGGATGTAGTATAGGAAATCTTCCATTTCTTAATTTCAATTTAGTAATTAATTTGTCTCTTAGGTTTTATTCTCATTGTAATGAGTCATTATACTAGCTAAAATTCATTATACAAGCTAAAATTTATATCTTAAAATGACCAGTTTCATTTTTTTGTTAGATCTTTGACATCTTTTCTTTCATTGGAATGGAGGTTCTTAAGATGTATTTGTTGGATTTGAACTCCGTTAGCCTGTTGCATGATGTGGAACACCATAGTTTGAAGCATATATTATGGTTTAAAATTTAAACTATGATATTCTTGTTTTGCTCTTTATTGATAGAAATACTGTTGGGGTCAAGTTCTTAAATGTATGTTTGCCAAGGGTTCTGATTTTTCTAAGAAAGAGTCCTTTTCCATGAACTGAGAACCAACTGTTTGCTCGTGACTTGGTGTGGGATCATTGTAGGCATCAGGAAGAAGGGTAGATATATGGTCTCTGTTAAAGTTTAAAGCATAGTGTAATATGGTTTTTCTTCTGCCTTTCTTAGGTCAAGAAAGGAAAGCCTAGGGGGTGTCTGGGTGGCTCAGATGGTTAAGCATCTGCCTTCCACGAGCAGGTCATGATCCCAGGGTCCTAGGATGGAGCCCCGGGCCAGGCTCCCTGCTCACCGAGGAGCCTGCTTCTTTCTCTCCCTCTAGTGCTCCCCTCCTTGTGCTCTTTTACTTTTTCTCCCTCAAATAAATACATAAAATATTAAAAAGAAAAAAAAAAGGAAAGAAAGAAAGGAAAGCCTGTACTTGGCTTTATCAGTTATGTTAAATGCTTATAATACATGTGTTGTAATTTCAGACATTCGGGCAATTGATTTATATAGATAGGATGTAAGCTGTTATATTAAAAAACACTTGAGAAAAGTTGCTCTCTAAAGCTCATTCATTTTCCAGTGACTGTTCTTCCAATCCTTTTAAACTGTGTAGACTTAATTGTTGGTAAGGGATTATTGTAGAAGGAATTCTGTGACTTGCTCCTGCTTTAACCGGGCAGTAGTAATCATACTTAAATTTCTGAGCAAAAGAGGAGCAAAAAATGAAATCTGTGAAGGCAGAAATCTGTGAAACCAGGAAGAGTTGAAATGGGTTAGGGTATGCTCTTTTCCTGTGGGGACACATCTGGATGATGTTGGCACATACTCCATGCTGCCCTACTAATATCTAGGCTTATGCAAGATTTTCAGTTTCTTTGCTATCATTCTTACTTACTTAAGCCTAAAATTAAGGGAGTGCTGCTTGAAGTACTCTTTGTTTACAAAGCGAATCACAAACTGGGGTCTTTAGACAGTCCTGACAGCTGATACCATTGTGGAGAACTGTAGAGTTAAGAGGGCAACAATGCAGGTAAAGGACTGAATACAAGGAGGGTCAATCAGTGACATGGGAAAGAGATGATGGCAAAGTCTAGGAAAAGGAGATCCCCTAGCATCAAACTCTCTGAATGTCTGGTATCTGAAAAACAAGCATCAAGCAGACAACCCTTCCCTGCTTGCAGAGTGGATTCAGGGTAAAATGTCAGTTCACCTGCCTTTGGGGTCAGACTGCTATATTTTTATATGTAATTGGATGCTGGAACCTACCGCATCCACTTTTGCCTCTGGACCTCTTGCTGCCTCACTCCTTTTGCTAGAAACACCCACTTTTCTTAGAGCGTATGTGTCTTTTTTTTTTTTTTTAAGACTTTATTCATTTATTTAAGAGAGAGAGCACAAGAGCAGCAGGGGGAGGGGGGAGGGCAGAAGGAGAGGGAGAAGTAGACTCCCCACTGAGCAGAGAGCCCGATTCCCGCTGGATCCCAGAACCTTGGGATCAGGACTTGAGCCAAAGGCGACAGTCAGCTGAGCCACCCAGGCACCTTGAGCCTATGTGTCTTTTGGTAGGTGTGACTGGACCTAAAATTTCTGATTTGGGTTTTTACTCTATGATAGTTATGTTTAGATTTCTCCAGATTTAAATTTGAGTTTTACCTTCCTCAGTAAAAAGCCAGGTGACCTTGCATAAATCACTGGGTTTCTTTGTTACCTTCCCCAAAAGTGCAAAATACAAGGTCAAGGAGTTTTATTAATTTTTTTCTTGAAAGTTTCGACTTAGTATCTTTTTATGGCTGTTGTAGATCTTCTCTCCCCACCTTGCCCCAAATTTTCAGCCATTTAATTCTTTATTCTTTCAGATTTGCCTTCTAATTTTGTCTTTTAACCCGTCTATCAAAACTTGATGTTTCATCTATGATATGCTGTGTTTCATTCATGAAAATTATCTGGTTTTTCAATAAATGTATTTATCTAAGACTTCCAGTTAAAGAAATGGAGTATAAGTGGCGTTTAACTCTGCTCCCCACCGGAAGTATACTAAAATTTGAGAATGTTTTGAGTTTACATATTTATGTTAAGATTCCCGGCTGCCTTTCCTCTCTTAGCTTCTAGGCTGCTGGCCAGAGTTGAAGTGTCTTCTTTAAGGATCCTGACCAGCTCGGGGGCGGGGGGCGTGGGGGTGGTTTGGAGGAAACCTAAAGATTCTGGCATTGGCTCTGTGTTTGTGTGAGGAGTTTGTCTAGGGAAAAAAAAAAGTCCCAGTCTGGTCACTGCAATGAACTCCATAGTCAGAAAGTCCCATATGTGAGCTCAGAACTCCTCTGTAGTGTATTTGTCCTATTTTTTCTTTCATAATTAAAAAAAATTGTTATAGCCCTATTAAGGAGTGATTCACCTACAGTAAAATGCACATACTTAAAGTGAAAAACTTGTTACATTATATTAAGGTGAAAATACCACTATGGTCAGGTTAATGAGCACAGCCATTCCCTTAAGTTTTCTTGTGCCTTTTTTTTTTATTTCCCTCCCTTCTCCTTTTCTATCTCCTTCCTTCACCAGGCAATCACTGGTCTGCTCTCTGTCATTATAGATTTAATTTGAACTTTCTAGAATTTTCTTGTGAATCATGCATTTTGTGCTCTTTTGGGGCTGGCTCTCATTCAGCATAGTTATTTGAAAGTCACCCATGCTGTATATAGTAATAGTTCAATTTTTGATATCGTTGATACAAGGATTTGCCTCTATGGATATACCACAGTATGTTTGTCCATTTACCTGTTGATGGACATTTTGGGTTCCAATAATGTGTAGTGTCCATTCAGATCTTTTGTCCACTTTTAGGTTGTTTGCCTTTCTTTCTTTCTTTTTTTTTTTTTTTAAGATTTTATTTATTTATTTGACGCGGAGAGAGAGATCACAAGTAGGCAGAGAGGCAGGCAGAGAAAGACAGAGAATTGTTTGCCTTTCTTATTGAGTCGCAGTTTATTTGTATATTCTAGATAAAAGTTCTTTAGGAAACATTACTGTTTGTGTTGGGAGTGGGAGGAAGAATGGTGTTGATAGCCATTGATAACACCTAAAAGCCAAAAAGCAAGCAGGAGCACTGTAGTATTATTTGTGGAGGTGGGCTTGGGTACTAAAAGAAATGACACCTATTCCCCATTGCCTCTGAGTGGAAAATGGAGTAGGGGAACTAGAAAATGCTAATATTAAAAAAGAAAAAAAAAGTCTTGTAGATCTTACTCTAAATGGATGTTATGCACAATATGTTTGTCAGAACTAAAATGCATACATATATGGACTAAGCTTATTTGTGTGGACAGCCCAGATATGCCTGTAAGTCAGTTCTTGTGTCTTGTTTACTATCTTTTGCCACTTAGATGCAGAATTCAGTATTACTTTGGGTAAAAGAATCAGTTTTTACAAAAACATAAGTGAGCAATGTGGACTTGACAAGGGGCTTCATTTCTCAGGCAAATCTTCCTCTACTTTGCAAGGTCAGATTCCCCATTCCTTTATTATGTATAGCAGTTTGTCGCTACCTTTGGTTTCTTGTGTTTGGGAGGGGGTCTTCCATACCACCACCGCTCCTCCACACACAGCCCAAGCAGCTTATAAAAACCTATAAAGACATTTTTTCCCCCAGATGGTTACATACAGTGCTCTCCCTATCATAGGAGTCTGGTATGTGATTTTTCCATTTCTTTGTCTGGATAAATGTATGTTCTTAGTGTTGAGAGTATAATCCCATGAAATGTTGATATGTGAGAGACTCTTTAATAAATTTGTTAAGGAATACACTTTTGTAGGTGTGTCTTAAGGATTAACCATATTTCAAAATTCTACTTCATTAATTTCCTATCTTCCCTTTGAGGAACTTGTTATTTGACTGAATTTCTTCCTCTTGCTCTCTTTTGGGAAGGAAGTAGAATCTTAAAGGGAGATAGCAATCATCTCTTAAGAGAGGTTAGAATTCAGAAAGAAAGAAAAAAAAGAAACCAAAAAACTAATTTTTTTTTTTTTTTTTTTTTTTTTTTTTGCCAGGGTGCCATGAAAAATAGATCAGCTCCAAAACACAGTAATGACTTTGACTTAGAGAAAGGGAATTTAAAATTACTGAATAAAATGAACACCTGTGTAATTGCTTTCTACCCGCCAGGTTTTATTCTACACAATTTATAAAAATTAACCTATTTAAATCCATGGGTTCTATGGGATTTGGGGGCAAGGTATTCACTACTGAAAATGGAAAGGATTATTAATGGTTTTATTTTTTTTATTTTTATTTTTTAAGATTTTATTTATTTGACAGAGAGAGATCATAAGCAGGCAGGGAGGCAAGCAGAGAGAGGAAGGGAAGCAGGCTCCCTGCTGAGCAGAGAGCCGGAGATGCTGGGCTTGATCCCAGGACCCTGGGATCATGACCTGAGCTGAAGGCAGAGGCTTAACCCACTGAGCCACCCAGGTGCCCCTATTAATGGTTTTAAAGGAAAATCCTAAAATACAGTGACTTACATAACTTATCAATTTAAGATATAACAACACTGAGGTAAAATGTTTGGGGAATGTAGACTAATGAAAAATGAAATAAAATCATTCATTGTCCTACTTCTGTTTATTTTTGATCCTTTAAAAATTTGTATACCTATCAATATGCTTAATATAAGTATAATTGTGTGCTTTTAAGAAAACTATCATTTTTCTCATGTCATGTTTTTTTCATTCATATCATTTTAATGACTGTGATACTCCATTCTGTTGTCTAATTTCCTTGTTATTAGATGTTTGGGTTTTGAGATTTTTCTCTTGTGTTAAATAATTCTCCAATAAACCCTTATCTTCATCCATGATTATATCCTTTGTAATTATTGGGTTTAAAGGATTTTGGCAGTTTGTTATCTCTTCATTAAAATTTTTCTTCTAACCTCCTTTCTGTGAGGCTGGTTAGGTATTTGGGATTCTTTGTCTTTTCTTGCTTTGTGTACAGTTTATGTCATCCACTCCTAGGTTTCTGCTTTACTTTTTGAAATTGTCAGAGCACTTTTAAAATTGCATATTTTGTTTTTTACTTTTTGGACACCTCTCTGTGATGTTCAGTTTGAGAGCAGGAACTGTTTATCTTCCTGTTGCTTCCTCCTGGCCAGTGCCTTATACCTGTGAGGCTCATCATGACTCTCGAATGAGCATCTTGTGTCTAGTCTTGAGCATGAATCCACTGATGTTGGGCTCCAGTGAAATGCTTATTTTGTTTCTTCTGAGAAACTGTGATAGCTTGTGGTGAGAATTTATCACAAGGCACTATTCCTTTGAAGTTCAGTTAAATTTGTCAGCTGAATGACCCTATTGAAGATGAGAAATATTCTGTTTTAACTGTACTATGTAAATTTAATCCTTTCTGAAACAGTTCTACCATTTCTGCTTCTAAAGAGTAGGATAGATTTTACTAAGTGGAATAGAATACTAAGAAGCCCATAGAGATGGATATTACTTTTATTTCACAAAATGCCAATGATACATCAATTTTCTAAAATGCTTCTTTACAGTTTAATGTATCTTTTTTTTTTAATAGAGAAGAAAACTACAAAAATTTAACTTAAGAGTTTTAAGTGCAAATCTTGAGAGTGGAGGTTCTGTAGTGTTTAGGAAGGTGTCCTAGCAGGCTCTAGTTATGACATTGTATCTGAAATTTTTTTTTCATCTTCAGACTTTGGAAAATATAAGATTTTGGATGAATATATTCTTTCAAAAATATCTATGTGTTCACTGTGCTAGACAGTAACAACTGTGACCTACCAAGACACGCCGTTATGCAGAGCTTTAAGTCGGCCACAGTCAGTGTCCAGTGTTCCTTCTTGGTTTCTTTTTTTATGCAGTGATTCATCAGGTGCTATGGGCTTCCAAGGAACCCATGTAAGTGTGCACATGTCTGCTTCCTGATCTTTGATCTCTTCCTATAACGAATGAGGATATATTGTTTCCAGTTATTCTTACACAAAGAAGAAAGGCATTTTGGAGTCTGCTGTCACATTTTCAAACCTTAATAGTTTTGTTGCCATTGTGGGCTATTTTTAGAACTCTTGCTAGTGATCTCTGCCCTTGTGTCACTATTGCTTTTGGAGGTTTTTTTGAGTTGTGCTGAGCTCTGCTTGTAATTCCACATACAGCCAGGCTATCAGTTCTGAGTTGTGTCATAATCTTGGACTTGTCCTCACTGTCTCCATTCTTGACGGATATCTGTAGATTCAAACGGAATGTTTCACCAAGGGAGGCTATATTGGTGGAGGTCTGTGTCCTGCAAAGAGGGAAACCTTCTTTTGAGAATTTTTTTGGCCCTTTCTCTCCAGTGTATTCAACACCAGGTAGCCCCATAAGGTAGATGCCCCAAGGAGTTGAAAAGGAAGACATTTTGAGTGGTTTTGGGGGTGTAGAGCAACGGTAGTTCAGCTGAAATTTGTATGTGTACAGAAAGAATTTTGAAGTCATCATTAAAAGATGCTAGATTATGGTGGTGTTGAGAACTTTAAGATGACAAGCTACAGAAGTCTGTGAAGGAGGGAGAATAGGACAGTTGATTGTAACTTTTTAACATTTAGTAACTATACATCTATCTATATGTATTTGAATGTTAAGAGTAGGTGTTACTTTTTTTCTCTTAAATACGACCTCTTAATTGCTTGGAAAAGTTATGTGTGTAAAAGGATAAAAATGTCCCAAAATAACTTTATCGTGGCACTCTATAATGTTGAGGTCAGCGAGTAATGGCAGTCTTGTTGTGGAATGCAAATCACTGGGCTAATTGCTGTCCAGAATGCCTTTGAGAAGAGAAGGAATGAGAGGGGAAGGAGACTAGAAGAATGGCAAGAGGTGTGGAGTCATTTCCCTCCTAGCCTGAAGGCTATTATTTATCTAGCTTCCTGAACCATGTAAAACAAGCGGAGAACCGGGAAATTGGCTGAGGCGTTCTCTAAGAAGCCAGAAGTCCCTGCATCAAAACTCCCAGTGCCTCACCTGCTTGTAGGTATTTACTAGATGTGTTCCCTAGCATTTTACATATATTCCTGTAACATTTTGATAACTGGTTTCCCAGCATACTGCAGATGAGAGCAAAATTGGAGAAACTGGAAAGGTTCAGAAGCAGGTGTAAGTGTCCCAGGAAAGAATTGAAAATTGATGTTTGACAGTGGAAAAGGAGATTTTTTTAAATGAAAGAGAAGAATTCCCAAAACTTAGGAAAAACTAGTCATGGAAAATTTGGTTCAGAAACAACAGCTCTGTGCTGGTTTTCCCATCTAGGCTAATCATCTTTTAGACTCCTCATGAAACTCCTTTGTGAAGCCTTCCCAACCTGTCCAGAAAATTAGATGCTTCTTTCCTGGCACCTACTGAATTTACACGTGTGTAGTAAGACTGAGCCCTCTGTGCTGCCCTATCTCTGCTGTCAGAGTGATTACCTTCATCATACCAGCAGTTCTTACTGTGTTACAGACATGGCTGGCCTGCACATTATTCTGTGACATACTTTGTACATCCCACTCCCCTTGCCTAAATTCCTCACATTACAAAACACAGCTCTTCAGTTCTTTGATGAGCCATTTCCCCGGCTTCCCTAGGCAAGGTCATTTCCATGTCTGTGGGCCATTACTTTGTATTAAGTAAATGTTTCCTTGAATCTGAAACATGGGTTAGGAAATACCTTGATTTAATAACAGTTGTGGGAGAGCAAAATGAAAAATAAAAGAAACACTTTTACTTACTGATGGAAGCATATTATAGGAATATTCCACTTTATTCAATATAGAAAAATTTGAGTCTAAGCCTTTTCTGAGTTACAAGTCATTTAAATCATTTTAGCCATTGCTTGAGGCTAACAACGTGGTGGGGTAGGTACCTGGGTGGCTCAGTCGGTTAAGCATCAGACTCTTGGTTTTGGCTCAGGTCATGACCTCAGGGTGGTGAGATGAAGCCTTTTAGACTCCTCAGTGGGCATGGAATCTGCTTAAGATTCTCTCTAAAAAAATAAAAGTAAATAAATAACAGCATGGTCACGTGTTGCTTTTTATAACCTATGTTCTAAGATCTTAGCCTCCTTAACATCTTTGCAACTGACTTGTAACTTTGAAATTTAGTGAAGTATATAGGTTTTGTTTGCATTTCTTACTGATTAAACTGAAGGCCCTTTTTTTTAATGGTCTTTATGTTTTTAGGTTTTTTTTGTCCTTCATGTAATAGTAACTTGGAGTGCTAATGCATTAAAAAAGAAACACTACCCTTTTCTTGGATAATTGTGTGATTTTTCTGAGAGGTGGCAAATTCTCTTCCTTTTAATTGCTCTGCCTGGTGTGTGACAAGCAGTCTGTGTATAAACCAGCTTTTGCAGCATTACTTTTTAATTATAGATTCTTGAAAGATCTTTTAAAAAAGCAAAAATCAGGGATTCAAATTCCCATCAACTCAACATGGAAAAAAGGGCGAAGTTAAAATTCTGGAAAGTAGAAAGAATGATTCCTGAAATATATTTGAGCCAGGTAAATATGGCCTTTCTAAAGTATTATTACCTGTATTTCTTTGCACGTCCATAGATCGAGTTCTTCAAGGGAAGAACTTCGAGGTCTAGGTTAGTCCCCAGCACCTAGCACTTCATTGTAGGTCTTAAAAAGAGCGGTACTCTTCAGTGATTACTTGCCAGTTTAATTATGCTTGACTTTTTAAAGTTGTCCAAGAGAATTTTGTGGTATGTTGGTGGAAGCTTTTTATGTAAAATATTTAAAGTTATTTCTTTCTAAGGCTAAGTTTCAGCTTAGGGCAAATATCTCATAACCCGATTCTGCTGCATAATTAAGGGTTTTTGACATAAAGAGTGGGAGCACTCAGTTAACAGTCACAGACTTCAGACCACTGCATTAGTTAAAGAAAACGGACTGGCTTACTGGCTTTATTTGAGGTCATGAAAATAAAGCATCTCAGGACACCTGAGTAGCTCAGTTGGTTAAGCTTTTGCCTTAGGCTCCGGTCCTGATCCCAGGGTCTAGGGGGTGGAGCTCCGCATCTGGCTTCCAGCTCAGCGGGGAGTCCGCTTGTCCCTCTGCTCCTCCCCCTCTGCTTGGGTTCTGTCCTCTCGCTTTCTCTCAAATAAATAAATCTTTAAAAAAGAAAAAAGCGTCTGATTTTCTTTTATTGTAGTTAAGAGGATAGATTGTGTCAGAAGTGTGTGGCGTGTAGCAGTTGGTGTCATTTATTTTGTATAGTAGCCCTCCAAAGAAGCTGAAGACTCCTTTTCCCTGTAGGTAGAGACATGAGTCAGTTTACCTGCCCAAATGCTGATGGCCAAGAAGGTATGTGGGCCCAATTCCAACTCCCTAGTCCCCTCACTTTCTGCTGTAATACACTATTGGGTCTCTGACTTATTACCAGAAGTTAAAGTGACGTCAAGAAGTTTTTTTTTTTAATTAAAATGTTTTTAGATGAATCTTGAAGTGCTTATCTGTTCACCTAAGGTTTGATGAAAAATGTGTAAGAGGCTAGGCATTTGGTTTATTCTTACTCTGAATATTGACTGCAAAAAGCCAAATTTAAATCTAGTTTGCTTAGGTGGTGGGAAGGTGGTGCCATGGATTTAGATTGACCAACAATGAAGGCTTGGTATCATCCTGACCTTAGCAGGAGGTTTTATGCTACCAGCAATAGTGGGAGGAAAGAGGAATTGTTGATGGAATGTATATCTGATGCTATCTAGGGTAGAAAATTAAGATGTGTAGTAGAAAAGCATTAGCACTCAAGATCCAAGAAAGCGCTGATGTCAAATCAAAACTAATAAGTGATAAATAATGAGTGATAAAAAAAAATGTTTACTAATTTTTTGAAACCTAGTTCTGTTGAATTTGTGTCACGAGTTTGAAAAACTCATTTGGGCTTAGGATGTTGACATTCTGAATTGACACTGGAAATTCCGTGTTAAAAAATATCTTTCACAGACACTTGCCTCAATAGATGAGTTGCTGTGATACAAATTTTCAACCAGTGTTCCTAGAACAAATAGTGCATGAACCATCCACCTTATTAAGGAAACTTATTTACAAAGTTATTCTTGATGATCTTCAAAAAAATAAAGCTTTGCTGCCATTGAGGATATTTTAAGAGTGACCTAGGCTCTAAAGGAAATTTAAGAGTGCTTGAAATGTTTTTAGCATTGACAGCCTTATTAGGATGAGATAAGGTCAACAAATCTTGGTACAAAAATAAATACTTTTAGGCTATATGTATTCTGATATACATTTTGATATATCAATTATTTTATGGGCATAATGAATGGTAAGCAGCATCAAGGGCAGAGTCTGGATTTATTAGATGTTCAGTAAATGCTTATGAGGAAAACATCCAAATACTCAGGAAGTTCATAACTGGAATTCCTATCTGTTTCATGCTTACACTGTAGAAAGTCAAGTAGTCAATATGAATTGAATGCACAAAGTGAATTCCAGGTTTGTCACGGGATCAGTACTAAATGCAGTGTGGAGTATCACAACTTCTGTGTTTATACTATTCTACAATGGCATTTAATATTTAGAAAACAGTTGCTTAACTTCTGTATACATAACACTGTGTACACTACTGTGAGGAAGGGTAGGAGATGAAGATGAGGATCAAAAGAAGTTATCTCCTTAACTGGTTTATGAAAAGCTAGGTAAGATAGATGTATTTAAGTACAAAGATAGAGTAATAGGTGAGGATTAGAATTATGTTGTGTCAAGCGTAGTTTCAGGTACCGCACTGGGTACTGGAGTCAATCTTAGTTAAAGTAAGTAGCCCTATGTAAATGGACGTTTATTGTCTTTCAATCTTACTTATTGTAAATAGTGATGCTAAATGAGCAGGATTTAGGATTAAATGCTTTCATGAACTTGAGTAGCCCAGATCTTGACCTCTGACTTCTGATCTTTGTAGGTTATGTCCCTGTTCTGCAGTTTGTAATAGTTGTGCAAAAACTCGTGTCCATCTCCAGATATTTTATTTTTATAATCTAAAAGATTTGATAGGCTTTAGCTGTTCCTTTAGAGGTCACTCAGTTATCCGCAGTAGTGAAGAATAACATGAAGTGAGACCTCAGTGGCCAAATGAAAGAAAGTGCTAGAACTAGAAGTTCATCCTCTGGTACAATAAACAGACAAAAATGACCTTCTCTGACGCTCTTCTTCTCCTTGGGTTAGATGCTTGCCAGAGATTTTGACCTGATGATGTCTGTAAGAAGGTGGGTGCCTTTGGAGGCTTATTATCAGAGCTTCTCAGTTGCTTAGTAGTATGACCCTTCTTTTCTTCTCCTTACTTGGGAGAACAGTGTTCTTACAGGTTTTTAGACTTTTTTTTTTTTTTAAACACATCTGACGCAGTATTCTTCATATGACTAACTTGATAGAATGATCTTGCATACACTGTGTGAGTTTTGCCTCCTTACTTTGACATCTTTCAGTGGTTTCCAAATAGGTGGAGCAATTTTGTTTTTGTTTCAACATTGTAAAAGCAAGTATTATCGTAACTTCTAATACCTAGCAAATGAAATTGCTGAGTAACATTTATTTCAGTCTGTTGAATTTATTCCCCAAACATTAGTATTTTTCTCTCTTGGCAAATAGAGTATATGGAATAAAACTTAACATTTCTTTTATTCAGGTGCCCCAGTAATATAATTTTTACCATCAGTTCTTTATCGGATCATGTACATTAAGAGAAAGAATGAGCTAAATTTATGCTTTTCCAAGAATATTTGGAATGTATTTTTAAAGGGGGTCTCATTTAGAAACTTGACTGGTTCTTTAAATTGGAGCTGAAATTTTCTCATTAAATAAATATTCGGGTTAAGTTCTAATTAATGAGAGTTTTATACCATTTTAGAAGGGCGTTCCATGTGGTAGTTTCTTTATAGGAAAATCATGTTATTAGTATTACGCAGATGAGGAAGGGAGTAAGTAGTCAGGCCACTTTCTTGACCTCATTGCCTAATATGTTCAAAGGGGCTAATTTGTATTTCTAGAAAACATAAATGACCCCAGAGGATATAATGTTAAAGTAATTATGGGTATATGGTAGAGACAGGTTTATGTTTTTATTTGGGTGTCCAGTCGTTGTCTCTTAGTATGTGGGTGGCTACTGTAGTGGCACTGGCTGTCCGTTTAGCTAATATAAATTTGCTGCGTGGATCTGCGCGCTCACACACATCACACACTGGGAACACGAAACCCTTCCCAGTCATGCAGTGCTTCATGTTGGGATTGAGCATTTACACACTATGCACCAGTGTAGGCAAAGTAAAGCTTGTGGAAATGGCCTGTACCTGGAGAGTGTTCTTGGGCTGGTTCGGTGGTTTATGAATGTGATCCGTTAGCCCGTGTTCCTTTATTACATGTCGGTAGTGCTTAATAAAGACTGTATTCAGTGAAGCACTGTTTTTGCTAAAATTTCCTTTTAGGAGATTATTTGGAAGGTTTAATTATGTGTTCCATTACATTGGATAAAAGAGGAAATACAGTTGTGATTTTTATACCTTAACGACAAACTAAAAGTGAATGTGCTCAAAAGCGTATTCGTTATCTGGCATTCAGCAGGAGGATAGGGGACAAGAGAAAGGGCTCTGGTAAAGAGGAGACCAAAGTCGATCTGGGATGGTTTGTAGATATTGGAAACAGCACCATTTTGTACTCAGAAATAGACTTCTAACAGCTTAAGCTGGTATAGGCTTCTGGTTTATCTTCTCACGGGAGTTAAGGTATAAAATAGTCCTTATCTAAAAAGGGTGAAAGATTGAGTTGAAAAATGAGTTTTACAGATGCTTAAGGGAATTTCAGAGAATTTTCTTTTAACAGTGTCCAGTGTTTTCAGTTCATACCTGGAGAGAAAAAGCATTAAAATTAAATATTGCTTGAAGTAAAAGGGAATATATTAGTCTGGTAGGGTTGCTATAACAAAATGCCAGAGGCCGATGACTTAAAAAAAAAAAAAAGGATTTTTTTTTTTCCCGTCAAAATTCTGGATGTTGGAAGTCCAAGATCAAGGTGTTGGCAGGTTTGGTTTTCTCGTGAGGCCTCATTTCTTAGCTTATAGATAGTTGACTTGCTGTTTCCTCTTGTGGGTTTTTCTCTGTGCTCACATCCCTGGTGTCTGTTCCTCTGATAAGGACACCAGTCCTGTTGGAATAGGTTCCCACCTTTGTGACCTCATTTAACCTTAATTACCTCTTTAAAAGCTCTATCTCCAAAGACTGTCACACTGGGGGTTAGTGATTCAACATAATGAATTTGGAGGAGGCACAATTCCATCCATAACAGGGAACACACAAATAAATTGACAGTTAAGTGTTACTTTGTTGAAGAGGACATGGTTGTCAGACTTAGCATGTGTCAGAATCACCTGGGAAGCTTGTTCAAACACATTGCTGCTGTTCCTCTCCCCCCCCCCCCAAGGATTTCTGATTTAATAGGTCTAGAGTGGGTCTGAGAATTTGTATGTCTACAGGGTCTTGATGCTGGTCTGGGGACCATAGTTTGAGAATTTCTGATGTCTTATCTTCCCTTTGGATTGAGAGGAATTGCTGAAGAATGCCCCTGAGAGAGGAGCAGCCTTGGGGATGGGAATGATGAGATGGGGCTGCAGTGGGAAATAGAAGACCAGTGAGAATGTTGAAGAAATACTGTTGGTTTTGCTTATCCACTATTCTGTTTACTCTCAATTCAGTGAATTAAAGAGATGGTATTTGATTGGAGGTTGAAAGCAGGTACTTCTGTTGTCTCTTAAGGCAGGAAAACTGACTTCAGACTTCGTAAGGAATTCAGTTCCCAGAATATTTATCATTTCCTTCAAATCTTTGCTGAAATGTCACCCTCTTGATGTGGTATTCCCTACCTACTAAATTGTATCTATGAATTTGGAAGACTATCCCAAGAGAAGAGGGCAGACACTGTAATGAAAAATCTAAATTGGGTCGAGTGGTGCCTGAGGCTCGGAATTTAGTGTTCACTGTGTTTAAACAAACTTTTGTGTTAAAGTATAGGCAGTGCATAAAATTGGGTTATGCTTCAAAAGTTCATTTTTGTTGGTATAAAACTTGAATAAATTTTCCCATAGAAATGGGATTATAAACAGTTGATCAACAGAATTCTGAAATGAAAGCTCAGTTGCTAGCCTGAGATCTGGGAGTCCCCACTACAGTATTATAGGGTAGCCGGCAAGAGGGAAAGAGAGGGAGGGGCACCAATTTACCTTCTCCCATCCAATTTCAAATGGACCAACAGAAGATTAAGCTTTAGAGAGTGAACAGGAGTTCTATCATCAGGTGCTACAAAATAACCAACATTTCTTTTAAAAAGTGCTCTCCTCTTGGCATTGCTGATTTTTGCTGGATAACAAGAACAGTCCTAATTCGTATTATAGTCGTATGTGAATGATCAGTGTTTCCCTCATGCTTAAAGATTCTTGTAAGAAATGTATAAGCACATACATGTTATTGGTGTGTGTGTGCACATGTCTCATATATATGAATACATATGTATGAAATTGTGAATTCATGCTGATCGCTCCCTTCCAGTCCATACTATGTCATTCTTCTTTGCCTTCCCCCCATTCCATTTTTTAAATCTCTTTCCACAGAGAGAACTGTTCTGTGGTACACATGATATAATTTGAGAACTTCTGTCTTCATACTGCTCTGATAAACACATGTACTAAGAGAAGTTTAAGGTTTGTTTATACTCCCTTCCCCAGACTCTAAGGCTGTGTAGTAAAAATAAAACTGTCTAAAAGTTACTTAAGTTATTAGGTTCTCCCCCACCCCTTTCAGCGTGGCCATTTTATTCATTTCAACCACTATAGCCAAGTTATGGAAAGAACCTAGATGTCCATCAACAGATGAATGGATAAAGAAGATGTGGTATATATATACAATGGAATACTATGCAGCCATCAAAAGAAATGAAATCTTACCATTTGCGACGACGTGGATGGAACTAGAGCGTATTATGTTTAGCGAAATAAGTCAATTGGAGGAAGACAACTATCACATGATCTCCCTGATATGAGGAAGTGGAGATGCAACGGGGGTGGGGGTTAAGGTGGTAGGAAAAGAAAAAATGAAACAAGATGGGATCGGGAAGGAGACAAACCAAAAGAGACTCTTAATGTCATAAAACAAACTGAGGGGGGTGGGGAGAGGGTGGTGGGGTTACATTATATGTTTAAATAAAAAAGCTTAAAAATTAAAAAAAAATAAATAAACTACAGTTGGGTGCTCCTTTACTTACGTTTCCAGTTTTATCTCCTCCCCAACCCTTTTTGTTTCAAATTTAAATTTTGAATATGTAGAACATTAATACACTTTCAAAAGTCAAAACTACACATAAAAAATGTATACTTGGGGCACTTGTGTGGCTCAGTTGGTTAACTGCCCTCCTCCAGTTCAGGTCAGGATCCTGGGGTCTTGGGATCAAGCCCCACATTTGGCTCCTTGGAGTTTGCTTCTCCCTCTCCCGCTGCTCCTCCCCCTGCTCATGTGCTCTGTCTCTCTCAAATAAGTAAATACAATCTGGGGCGCCTGGGTGGCTCAGTGGGTTAAAGCCTCTGTCTTCAGCTCAGGTAATGATCCCAGGTTCCTGGGATAGAGCCCCGAGTCGGGCTCTCTGCTCAGCGGGGAGCCTGCTCCCCCGCCCTCTGCCTTTCTGCCTACTTGTGATCTCTTTCTGTCAAATAAATAAGTAAAATCTTTAAAAAAATAAAAAAAATAAGTAAATAAAATCTTAAAAAAAAAATGTATACTTGGAATTCTTTTTTTCTTTCAGTCGCCCACCCCCTTTGTGCAAGTAACTAATTTTCTTGTTTTCTGGTGTATTCTTTGTTTCTTTTCCCCCTCAAAAATAGACTTATGTATGTTTTCTTATTTCTTCTTTCTTTTTTTTTTTAAAGATACAGATTTTTTTTTTAAGATTTTATTTATTTATTAGTTAGAGAGAGAGAGCGAGCACAGGCAGACAGTGACAGGCAGAGGCAGAGGGAGAAGCAGGCTCCCTGCCGAGCAAGGAGCCCGATGTGGGACTCGATCCCAGGACGCTGGGATCATGACCTGAGCCGAAGGCAGCGGCTTAACCAACTGAGCCACCCAGGCGTCCCTTATTTCTTCTTTCTTAATACAAAATATGGTGTGTGTTTTGCACTCTGCTTTTTTCCCCTACTTTATACATCTTGCAGATCCCTCCATATCAGCTTGCAGAACTCTTCCTCGTTTTTTTTTTTTGTTTTTTTTTAATAGCTGCATGATTCTCTGCTGTATGTGCTCTTCTCTATGCAACCACTCCTCCTGTGTTTGAACATTTAGGTAGTTTCCAGCATTTTGAAGTTACAAATAATGCCGCAGTGAATAGATCTGTGCGTGTGTATTTTCCTGTTGTTAAGGTATATCTTCAAAGTAAACTCCCGGAAGCAAGATTGCTGAGATGGAGGGTAAATAATAGTGTTTTTATTAGCTATTATTAGATTCCTTTCCATAGGGATGTGCTGTGTTCTGCTTATTTATTACTGTTTAACAAGCCCACACCAAACCTCATTGCATAGAACAGTCCTTTTATTATAGTCCTAGATTCTAGATGAAAAATTTGGGCAGGGGAGAGCAGGGTATCTTGGCTTTTCCACTCATGGAGGTTGCACTGGGGTGGGGGGGGGGGTGTCTGTCATCACTGGGTGATAGGGAGGGACTATGATTACACGGCAGCACCTTTACTCAGCCGGGACTGAGGTGACTGAAGTTGGGGTCAGTTCAGACTGTCAGCCAGCACGTGCACACGTGATCTGTCACAAGTGCAGCTGTGGCTTCACAGAATGGGCAGCCTGGGCTGTCCGAGGGTCTCTCAGGAGAGTGAGCGTTCCCAGAGAGCCACAGGGGCTACATGCACTTGTATGACTTGGCTTGGCGTCCAGTGGTGTCGCTTTGGTGGTACTCTTGGCGGGAGCATCCCCAGGGTCTGCCCTGTTCAAGGGTAGGAATGCAGACCCCACTTCTCCAAGGGACTAGTGTCAAAAATTTGCGGTTGGGGGGCGCCTGGGTGGCTCAGTGGGTTGAGCCTCTGCCTTCGGCTGAGGTCATGATCTCAGGGTCCTCGGATCGAGCCCTGCATCGGGCTCTCTGCTCAGCAGGGCGCCTGCTCCCCCCCCCCCCCCGCCTGCCTCTCTGCCTACACTATGATCTCTCTTTCTCTGTCAAATGAATAAATGAAATCTTAAAAAAAAAATTGCAGTTGTCTTTTGGAACTGCCCCCGTGACATTCTGCATACACTGCTGGTGAATTCATTGTTTCCCTGGAGCCTGCCTAAATAGTGTTATTTTCTAGCTTTTGAATTTTTGTGAATATATTTGATAAGAGATGGTATTTCACTAGAGTTTTCATTTGCATTTCTGTTATAGGTGATGTTTCCCTGTTTTTAATGGGCTCTTTTTATATTTCTGGGAACTGTCTGTGACTTTTGCTCATTTTTCTATAGGAATATTTTTTTTCCCACTTAAAACATTTCTTTTTAATTGGGGAGGTAGCCCTTTGTGACGTTGTAGATATTTCTCCATGTTTATTATTTATGTCTTAACTTTGCTTAAGTTGTGTTTGCCATGTAGAAGTTTTAATTTTGTGGTCATATTTATCATTCTTTTTTAATGCCTCTGAATTTTAAGTCATAGTCAGGAAAGTTCTTATATTCCAGCTATGGAGGGATTCACTTAAGTTTTCTTCTAGTTCTGTTTAGTTTTATGTCTTTGATCCATTTGGAGTTCATGGTATTAGGGATGGATAGATAAAACTTTACATTTGCCTAACTGTCCAGTTGTCCTGACACAATTTATAAAACATCTCATCTTGGCTTCCCCTCCCTGTCAAGTAATCTGAGTTACTACCATTACTATATACTGATTTCAGTGTGTAGTTAGGCCTGTTTCTGGACTTTTTCTTCTAGTCATTTGGGCTTTTCATGTATCAGTACCTTGCTCTTTTATTCATAGAAGCTTTGCAGTACCTTTTAATATCTAGTAGAGCTAATCTCCCCATCATAGTTCTTCCTTTGCTGTGGTTTCCTGACTATTCTTGTGTGTTTATTTTTCCATATAAACTTTAGTTTGTCTAGTTCCAGAAAAGAGCTTGTTTTTGTTTGGATCACATTGCATTACATGTTGATTTAGGGAAAACTGACATCTTGATAACGTTGAGATGTCCTCATCATGACTAAGGGATGTCTCTCCAGTTCAGGTCCACACTGCTGTTTTTCAGGAGTGTTTTTACAGGACTTTTTTTAAATGTAGATTTTGAACATTTCTTAAGCTTATTTGTAAGTATTTTCAATCTTTTTTGGTTGCTGTTGTAATGGGGTTTGCATCTTCTACTTGGTTATTAGTTATGTATGTGGAAGGCATTAATTTTAACCCTTATTCATTTGTTTCATTGTTAAGTTAGGGTTGTTGTTTTTTGTTGTTATTGTTTTGTTTTTGTAAGATTTATTTATTTGAGAGAGAGAAAGCAAGTGGGAGAGAGAGAGAGTGACCATGAGCAGGGGAAAGGTAGGGGTAGCCGGGAGAGGCAGGCTCCCCGCTGAGCAGGGAGCCTGAAACAGGGCTTGATTCCAGGACACTGAGATCATGACCTGAGTCTAAGGCAGACACTTAACTGACTGAGCCACCCAAGCACCCCATTAAGTTAGTTTTCATTGATTCTTAGTTCTGGAGTCTAGGGTCTTCCAGATGTATTATCATGTCATATATAGACATTGTTTTATTTTCTTTTCCCATTCTTTGGTTATTTTGTCTAATTCATTGCTGATACCTTCAAAATAATGTTAAATAGTAATGGATGTGGTGGGCATTTGTTTTTGACCATATATTGAATGACTCCAGTATTTCCCCACCAATTTACTGACCTTAGGATCTATATACATCATGATCATGGTAAGTATGCTTTTGTTTCTGCTTACTGTTAGCTTTTCTGATATTGAGTATTCTTGCATTCCTGGTATAAATATCATTTTATCATGTTGTATTTTTTTCCTTAATGTGGTATTGGAGTCTGTTTGAAGAAGTCCTAAATAAAATAACTAGAATCAGGGGTGCCTGAGTGGCTCAGTCGGTTAACCATGTGACTCTTGATTTTGTCTCAGGTCATGATGCTCAGGGTCATGAGATAGAGTCTCTGTCTCTGTGCTCTGTACTGGTCTCTGTGCTGGGCGAGGAGCCTGCTTAAGATCCTCTCTCTCCGGGACGCCTGGGTGGCTCAGTGGGTTAAGCCGCTGCCTTCGGCTCGGGTCATGATCCCAGCATCCTGGGATCGAGTCCCACATCGGGCTCTCTGCTCGTCAGGGAGCCTGCTTCTCCCCTCCCCTCTCTGCCTGCCTCTCTGCCTGCTTGTGTGATCTCTGTCTATCAAATAAATAAATAAAATCTTTTAAAAAAAAAAAAAAAAAGATCCTCTCTCTCCCTCTCCTTTTGCCCCTCCTCCCTGTGTATGCACTCACTCTCTTTCTCAAAAAAAAAAAAAAAGAATTTTTGTACGTGATATTCGTGTGTAGTCTTACTCTGTCTTTATTAGGTTTAGGCATCAGTGTTATACTTGCTTTATAAGAAACTTGAAAGTTTTATTTTCTAGTCTCTGAAACAGTTTATGTAGTCTTGGAATGCTGATCTCCAAAAGTTTTAGTGGGATTGCTCTATGAAACCCTCTGGACTTGGTGCTGTTTTGTGCAAAGTTTTGTTTTTCTTTTAGTTTTTGATTTTTGTAACTTAACTGCTTCTTTATGTCTGCTGTGGTCAGTTTTGGTAAGTTGTGTTTTCTTGAGGAAGTAGCCATTTCATCTAGGTTTTCAGATTTATTTACATAGAAGGCCTCAGTCTTTTTTTTTTTTTTTTTTTAATTTTTTTCTGCACAAAGTTGTTTCCTTTGTTGTCATTTTATTTAGTGTATTTGTATATTCTCTGTACTTCGTCAGCATGTGTAACACATACATTCTACTATTTTAACTGTGTCCTTACCTTTGTCTTTGTTCCACAGTTAAGTCTGTTGAATGCTCACCATTAGTTCTTTTGCTTATGCTCCTTCTGTTATCTCTTGGATCAAGTTCCATCTTCCAGTAAATTCTTTAGTAAAGCCATGTGTATATAGTATTTCTGGGTTCTTCTACATTTGAAATTGTTTTTTTCTTTCTGTCGACTTAATATTTGAAGGAAATCTTGGCTCCTACATTGTTAAAGTTCTTGAAATATTTTTTATTTTTTTGTACTTTTATTTGAAGTCTAATTTTATTACTTTTAAAGTAATTTGATATTTCCTCCCCTGAGGATTTTTCACTTTGTCTTTAAACTTAAGTATTTTTACTGAGACATGTTTTGAAGTAGATTGTTTTGGGTCATATTTCCCAGGTATACATTGATTGTTTTCTACATGCTTATTTAGATTGTTTTTTTAATTTCTGGAAATATTTTTTGGGCTATAATTTTAAGTATTTTTCTCCATTGTTTTCTTAAATGACTCCAGTTATACAATGTTGGATCTCTTACACATATTATGTTTCAGACACTTTTTTTTTGAACCTTCTTATTCCTTCATCTCATTTTCATTCCTTTATTTTCCTTCCTTCCATGTTTCTTGTAGATTTTCATTCACATCCATTCTTCGCTCGAACATTTTGTTAATTTATTGTTCATTTAAAAAAAATTGTCCTTTTTTTTTTTCCTCTTATTCCATCTCTGAGATTGATCAGTTCTCATTGCATTTCTTCCTGAATTTTTGTTTCATTTCTGTTTTCAGTTTTTGTGTTTTAGGTTGTAGGTAATATTTGTTTTTAATATCTCCAAATACTTGCTTGAGGGTATTTAACTCAATTTGAAGTACTGCTTTACAGTTTTCTATTATTTCATGGTTTTTTGGTGTGTGTTGACATTGTTGTTTTGTGGAGAGAATGTCAGCTGGAATGTTGTGATTTGCATTTTCTGTTTTCCTTCTCTGGTAGCTTTGTATGGAATTGGTTTGATTCCCCCCCACCCCCCCCCCCCCCATTCCTAGGCATTTTGTGGACAGAGTTCTTAGTTTGTGAATGCCTTCAAGTTAAAGAAGGGAAATTTTGGTTTTTTTCTTTTCCTTTTTTTTTTTTTGTTTTTGTTTTGTTTTGTTTTAATGGATGATGGCAGTAGTGAAGAAATTGGGTGGGAATTTATATGTCTTTTTCTCTGTTTTTTGCAGGATCCTTAATTTTCCCTTCTTTTCCTTCATTGCCACATCTCCCATGATGCACCTCCCTTCTCTGTTTCTCTGCTTCTCTGCCTCATCCTCAGAAGCACTGCTTTCCTTGAGCCTGCATTTCCATTGCTGGTCCCATTCAGTCTCCTCCTGAGTAGCTGATGATGTTGGACTTTCTTTTTCTCTGGGTGATTTGTTTTCTGTGCTTCCTCTGTGTCCTCTGGTCCCGTCTCTTCCATTGCGTCTCTTGTCTCCTCTCCTGTGCCGTGTAGCTGTAGTTCGCAAGGCACTGGGAGCTCTGTTGGATTTGGTGTTTATTTCTTTACTTCGTAGGTAATTCAAAGTTTGTGGTATTCTGTCTCTTAGTAATACTGGGGGTTATGTGTGGTTTTATTTGCACTCTGTGGTTTTTGTATTTTGAGAGAGTGAGTGAGATTGCTATTGAGGCTGCTACCATTATCCTCCTGACTTAGACATTCTAGAGGAGCTTTTTATAAAGTTAAGATTCTTAGGCCTGGAGACTGATTCTCTGGATATGGAGTGAGGCCTAGGACTCTGTATTTATTTTGAAGTTCTTTAGATTATTTGGTTCCACAGTGAGTTTTGGGAACTGCTTGCTTTAGACCACAGATCAACAAACGTGTTCTGTAAAAAGGGTCAGATGTGAAATATTTTAAACTTTCGAGAGCATGACCAGTCTTTATGGCATTTTTTTCCCCTTTCTTTCTTAAACCCCTTAAACCTTTAAAAAAAAAAAAATACAGTTCTTAGCCTTGAGCCTTGCAAAAACTGGCTGTGGGCAATTTAGGCTAACTCCAGTTAAAGAACATCTTCAAATGCCCTCTTCTGAGCTTGGCTTGAAAGTTTGTGTAATGTTTCCTTTTCTCTGAGAGCCTGAAACAAGGAGTTGTTGTTGTTGCTTTAATGGTGTAAGCAGCTTTGGATCTACTTAGGAGTGTAAAGCAAGATAGGGTGGGAGTGCAAGCCTTCCCGTGGAAGTAGCCATCTGCAGTGGGATGTGTCAGTGTGGGTGGTGCTGGGTAGCTGCTTCAGCAAGGGAAGAACCTGATACATGATCCCGGGAAAGCACCCGATTTGACAGAATGCTGCACTTTGATCCGTGCCTCGGGTCTTCACCACCACCACGTGTGTAAACTCGTGAACCAGGAGCCTTTGAGGAATATGTAAATTGCAGATGTTTTCTTCCAGAGTTGTTTGAATTTTAAGAATTTATGCCAAAATTATTTTGACTTTTTGCATCGCTGATACTGAGCTTTTCTGGCAGGCTGCAGGTTCAGTCGCTTCTTAAGGCAAGAACTGATTTGTGTTAGTAAGACAGACGCAAAATAGCTTCCTATTTCCCATGACCGGAGGGCATGCTCTGAGTCCTAGAGCTGTTATCATATTGTCTAAATGGATTGGTGAAGGTGCACGAAATCTTACTGTATCTTCACCACTTCTGACTCCCCAGCAGTACTTTTAAATAGGCTTTACTGGGTAAGACTCACTGCAGGAGCAGAGATCATTCTGGAGGGTAAATAATATGAATACCAGCATAGAGGTGAGGAGGAGTAAGGCTTAATTAGCAGGCTCATTATTCATTGAGCCATTTCTTCATGTCAGTCACAGACAGGTTCTTTTTTCCACTCGCTAGAAGAAAACATGAAATGGAGGTCAAATGGACACTTTTAAAAAAATGGCTTTTTTAAACCTCGAGAGTCACATCATTTAATCCTGTGTTCCATGAAGGGATTGATTTCCATTGTAGAGTCACTTTGCTTTGAAACATGGGGTTTTTTAAAAAAAAAAAAAAGGCACTCCTCTTAGTCACCTTTATTTTTGGTCACAAGTCACCCTATTTATCTACATTATTCACTGATGAAGTCAGTGTTTAAAAGTCTTTCACATAAACTCTTACTTTGTGCGGGAAGGTGGGGCAGTTGGTAGGTTAGTAATTTTGCCTAGTGCAATGGCCTTAACTCATCACTGTTTCAGAGATGTTCTATTTCCACTTCCTCACCTAATAAGAAAAAAATGGACAAAACTAGTGAAAAGTTTCCTTACCTCTCCCTGTACCAGGGTTCACTTTTTGAAGATGCATAAGTAATCTCAAAACACATATCAAAGCATAGAACATTGTAATTAATAATCAGACTCTTTGCCATGGCCTGCAGGCCCTTCACTCTGTATCTGGCCCTTTCCAACTCGCCCAGCTTACCCGCCACAGGTGTCTGCTTCGTACTCTGTGCACAAGCTGCATTGGCCTTCCCTCTCTCTCTCTCTCGGGCATTTCAGCCTGGTTCCCACCTCAAGACCTTTCTGTTCCCTCCACACAGATGGTCTCTCTCCACACTGAATTGAAGCTGCTGCTTTGTCATGGTTGAGGACACTCTCAGATACCATTTGCTACCCACGTTAAAGTAGTGCCCCTTCTATGCACACTTTCAGGTCTTGTCATTCTCAGAAGACAGAGGAGACCCAGAATTGCTAGAATTCAAGGTTCATTAGGACAGGAATGTGGCCCTATACAGTACTGAGTTCTGGGTTCCTAAAAATATTGCCTGGCCCTCAGTAACCACTCATTTGGAGGAATGAATGGAAGTTTTACCAGTCTGTGTAATTTTCATTTTAATTATAATGATTCATTATTGATGGGAACAGCAGTGTAACTTCCCCACCCCACTCCACTTCTCTCAGTGTTAGTGAAGGGCTAATTCAGTGGGACTTGGAAATATAGCCGGTGTCACCTCTTATCTACTGCATCTCTGATCCATGGGTTGTAAAACTAAAGTTTTTTTAAAGGAGGAACATTTCAGCGTAAGGATAAGTACATAATAGTCTCTCTGTAACTATAACTAGGAAAGTTGTTTTCTAATCAGTTACCTTTTTAAAATAAATTTTTAATATTCAGTCCTCTGAATTAGGTAATGAAGAGTTGCATTTACCTGTACTTTTCTTTGATTGCCAGAAAACGAAGATGGCTCTTGTCTTTTGTTTTTAATAGTATGGTTTGTGTGCTTTCCCATGAGTGTCTGTATTTAGATTTCTTTAGAAATGACACCGTGAAGTTTCCTTGGCTCTTGACCCACACAAAGAGGGAGCTCTTCTGGTGCTGAAGCAGCCCAGTGTCCCATGAATATATGACCAGATGTTCTAAAACTGGCTGTTTCTTCAGAATCAAAGACCTCTTCAGGGAAATAATGCTTTTACTCAGTTGGTTTCTCCCGGAAACATTGAAGGTCCACTGCTGCCTTCCCTCCTTATTTAGTATAATGGTAACCAGGCAGGGTTAGGTTGAATATATAGTGAACTAAAACCTTCAGTTTTTTTGTTTTGTTTTAAGATTTCTCTGTTCTGTACCTATATATATGGTTTTTCTCCCCCTGAAGAAGTCTAAGCACAGGATCTAACATTTATACACTTTTACCTTGTTTCCCTTTTCTGTCCCACACACAGCATGTGTAGTCTTCCATCTAGTATGAGATCTTGCCTACTTGTGGCATTTGAAAATTGTGTGTCTTTTATGTTTTCATTTAGGTTTTTGATGGAAAAATAGTGAACAGGATGAACATATAATTTACTTGGTAGTCTACTCCTGGTGAAATTATGAATAGCCACATCTGATTTTCTGATAGAGAAGAAGAAATGAACACTGGTGTGCTTTGGTACCAGGAGAGATAAGCAAGGACAAAAAGAATTGAAGGAATCACTTCCTGTATTTTCAAGGAAGTGTAAGTAGTATTCCTTCCAGTACAGTTTTCCTTTGAAGATAGTAGAGGAAGTACGTTTGTTCTGTGGCATTTTCAGTCTTAAAATGAGTACACCGTAAGTTTCGTTATATGCTTGGTCCTGCATTCTTCCATTTAAGGTATGGTGAATCAGATATTGCCATTAGTGAGTTAGGAGGAGCATATTTGAAGGGCAAATTAATCTCAGTTGGAAACTATTTCTTAAAATGTTCATTAGTGTGCTAGAAAGATTTGGGGAGGGTATAATCACCGCTTCCCTCTTCCCAGCACACAATTGAAATTAAACTCCTGTGGATAAATCACTCAAAACAGCTGGGCTCTGCATAGGAGTACCTCAGAAGCGGGGCCCTGAATCCATGAAAAATACAAGGTGTTTAATATCCTGTGGGGTCTGTATTCAGTATCACTTGGCAGTGATAAAGAAAGCTTCTATCTACCGGTTCTTGTATTGCCTTCCTGGCCTATTGGGTATATGAAGTAGTTGTTACTCTTCAAAATGGTGAAATCCTTTTCCAACTAGTGCTGTGATTGGGAGGTTTGGTTTGGTGGTGGTAGTCGTGGTGGTGGTGGTGGTGGTGGTTTTTGGTTTTGAGAGCGTTGCTTCTTAGTATTTCTTTGATCCATAATGGATACTGGTTCTCGCAGAGTTTTCTTCTAAGGAGAGATTGTGATTCAACACTGCAAAATACAAAGCAAAAACACCTCACTTTGGTTTGTGTTCTATAATAATAGTAGTTAAAAATGACTACTGTGTAAATCTGGGGATTACAATTGTTTTAAAAATGTGAATTTAGAAGGGTAATTACCTTAAAAATGAGGGAGCCAGAAAATTTTGGCTTATGTGAATGTGGCAACAGGTATAAAAACGAGTAAGTTGCATCTGTTTGCAACTTTTATACCTCTGGTCAAGTAAATGTGGTGTCGTAGAGAAGACTTGGTGTTCCCCAAACTTTGTGTACCACTTTGTTACTCTTTTAATGGAAATCGTATCTACAAAAACAGCCAAGTAGAAACACTCTTCTCATTTAAAGATTGAAGTATAATAAATGCTTATTTTTCAGATCTTTTCCAGAACATTGTAATTTTTAAATGAGTGTCCCAAGTCATACACAGTTACATCTGATGCTGACACACACAGTCTAATGAAGTAGATCTAACCAGTAATTGTGCCCACCATAAGTTGTGTAGACCGTGTCTGTATTTCTTTTGCTGTGCGTCTGAGCATCTCAGGTGAATTCAGGAACTATTTATTGTTGAGAGTCAATGGAATACCTTTGGTTTTAGCCTTTTTATTCTGTACTTTCTAGAACCTCCTGAGAACTCCTGCACTGGGAGAGGGGAGACTGAGAGGTTCTCCATCCCTGCACTGCTCTCTCTATCCCCAGCACCCACACACAGCTTGGATTTTGTGTTGTACATGACACCCACAAGCAATGGGTTAGCTGCCTTAGAAGTCAACAGCTATTAACGAACCCCCTCCCCACAGTGAAGAATCGTTTTAATGATGGTAAATCTCTGAGGTTGTAAAAATAACTCTTTTAGCCTATATAGATTTAAGTGTCCTTAAAGTAACATTATTTTCTGAGAACCTTTTATCATTTGTGAGATGATTATACCTAAAACTGAATGCTGGCTAGTTAGGGCTTCTGAGGTAAAAAGTAGTATCCTCCCCCCCGGAAGATAAATAGTATACCTACCACTAGAATTGTAATGGAGTCTGGGCAATCTAGAAACGGTTCTTTTTTTCTTACCTGTTTGTGATATTGGTAATCAGTGGTTGGGTCATGTGAAATATTTTGATGATCACGAATTTGTGGTGGCCACTTTTCTGCCGTGTGGTAAAAAGTACTTCATTGCTTCGGTTATAAATTACCTAACAGTGGTTGGCGTATCAAGTGAGTATTTGCATGCTTTTCCTAGCATGATAGTGAAATAGTACTCTGTTCATTTAGTGAACATTTAAGTGTCTGCCTTGTGCCAGACGACACTCTGCTCTATAGGTAAAGGGCACATGTACTTCTTAGAAGGCTCATTGTTAATATAGCAGTAACAAATATTCTCAAAGTTCAAAATAACATCTTTAAAAGAGGGAGTTCCTTGTCATGCTACTTTCAGAATAGAAATATGTCGTTCTTCAGAATAGATGGGTTGGATATTTTGACTTTGAAGGAGATAAATTGGCATTTTTAGGTAATAGTAATCCCTGTATACTGTTACATACATCTCTTAATTGTGAAAAGTGAGAGCACAAGCCTAATTGCTGGAACAAATTGAGGTTTTTCTCTCTTTTGAAGAATTCTCTTCTTGGTAGGTAATCTTGACATTACCTTTTCCTTTTTTTAGCCTGTTTTTATATTTTTGTAACATAGTATAATTTTTTTTATCATGAGCTTCTGTGAATGTTGATTATAATGAAAATCCTGATTTGTTAAACATAGGATCCTTCAGAATTAAAATTCCCAGAGAATCTTAGTGATCTATAGTTGTTTGTTCTGCATTTTTGAGTGGGTGAACATCTCAAGAGAAGTCAGGTACCATGCCTCCATGGATGTGTATGCACAGATAGGGTAGAGTGGTGAGAAGCAAACCACACTGGCTGTGTGTGAATTCCACCTTTGTTATACAAATTACTTAATCTACTTCAGTTTACTCAACTGAAAAATGGAAAGTAATAATACCAGTCTCATAGGACCACATAGTAAACCAAAACACTGCCGAAGTATTAGTTACTGTTATTATCTTCATGATAATCATTCAGCTTCATGTAAAATTGATAACACAATGTTCTCTATATAGTAAACATTCGAAATTGGGTGCTTTTTCTTTTACATTTGGCAGTAAGCCAAAGAGGTAATACTTTGAAGTGTTTTTGCTGTCAGATACACTTTCAGAGTATTTGGTTTATTGCTACCTTTGGCCAAAGGTTCCCTCCCACCCTTGACCATCCATCCTTGTCTTCCTCCAGATCCTTTATTTTGCATTTTCTGGCCAGTTCCAAAAGTTCATAATAAGGCATGCAGTTCTGAGCCCTGTATAAGCTTAATGCCCATTTTTCCCCTCCTTCCTACCAAATTATGAATAACCAGAGGTGAAAAAAGAATCGAATGATGTATATTTGCTACATTTATGATTAAATAATTGTACGATTATAGTTTCATATATATCTCCTCCAGAAGAATGTGATCTGTAGAGAAAGGGATGATTCTGTCTTGTTCTCTACTGTGTCCTTGACATCTATCACTCAGATACACCTTGAATGAGGATGCAGTGTTTGAATGTCTGTTCTTCTCATGCCAATCCCAGCAAGGTCACTAGGCTCACTGAGGAGTTATGTGGTATATAGATAAAGAGTTAGAAAAACCCACCTTTGAGTGCTTGAATAAATGAGAAACTAGGTATAGGCTGTTACCTATTCTGTACTTCCTAGTTACATTTTGAAGGGCATGGAGACCCAGTGCTAGATATGACACCCACTCTGCCCCTGTTATTACTCATGCCATATTCCTACTATTGGCATTTCTTATGTGTGTCATTTAAAAGTTCCCAATCGTTTATGCTAAGCGAAACAAGTCAGTGAGAGAAAGATAAATGCCATATGATATCACTTATATGTGAAATTTAAGAAACAAGCAAATGAGCAAATGGGAAAAAAAAGAAAAAAGAGGCAAACCAAGAAACAGACTCTTTTAACACTAGAGAAGAAACCAATGGTTACCCGAGGGGAGGCGGTAGGAGGATAGGTGAAATAGGTGATGGGGATTAAGGAGCGCACTTGTGATGAGCACCTGGTATTGTGTGGAAGGGTTAAATCACTATATTATACATCTAAACTAAAATACTCTGTATGTTAATTGGAATTAAATAAAAACTTAAAAAATAAAAACTTCCCAATCATGGCTGACATGTATAAGGCCAGTTCTGCCCTTGATCATGGAGATGGCTTTCCTTAAGCTTTGAATTAAAATTTACCATAATAAAGAACAACTCCAACCAACTTTTAGGGAGAAATTTTGGATGCTTATGAAAGACGTGTTATGCAGGATGTTAGACTCATTCTTTCTAATCCTCATGCAGCCTTAAGGGGTTGATAGCAACATATCTGGTATTTATTTCTAGACATGATCTGTAACTCTTATGTATGACAGAGTCTGCAATTCAGTGTCATCGAGGGAATAGAAAGGATAAATATGATAAGATTTGGAAGGAAAAAAATTAGCTACTGATTGGATATTGGGGAGAGTGAGAATTAGGGGTACTTTTGAGCTTAAGTGGTTGACACTTTGAAACAGGAAAGAACAGAACAGTGTTTCCTAAAGTATTCTGTGAAACACTGGTTCCAGGAGATATTAATAGGTGCTCCATGGAAAAAAAGAGTAGTTAAAAATAAGCTCAGGAAATGCTACATATAATATTTCCCTCTTGTAAATTCACAAATGTGCAAGGCTATGCAAAGTCTCTCTAAAGAAACCTATGTACTGTGTTGACCTTTTCACATCATAGCTATTAACCTACTATATATAAATTAGCCTTCCCTAAGACACCAGTTTGGAAAAGGCTGGTCTAGAGGAATTTGGTGTTTGGTAATAGGAATGGAGCTTTGAGGTTTGAGCTTGAGGTTAGAACTAAAAATTAAATTACCATCAAGGTTTTGGAGATGAGAGAGAAATGAGACTTGAAAGTATAGTTTCATAGGCACACTGAGTGGAAGCAAGAGACAAAACTTGAAAAAGAAAATACTAATAACCTGTTGTAACCCTGACCCCTAAGACTGTTGTTACATTCCACGGGGGTCTTTCTGATAAAGGCATAACTGTTCCATATATCAGGTGTATACAGATATGATACTAGAGTCTATATAATCCATAGTAATCAGATAATGAGGACACAGGCAGTGTTTGTATTACAGATCTACAGTCATAAATGTGAGTGCTGGTGAGGTCAGAGTAGCATACCCTAGACTTTGCTGGGATGCGTGCAGAAGTACAAAGTGGACAGCAGGGCCTGTCAGAGCAGAAGGAATATCCAGAGATAGAGAGAGGGGGGAGGGAGAAAGCTTAAAATTGATAGGCAGCCACAGGTGTTAGATAAGAAAGGAATAAGATCATAACGACTCCATTTATACATAAGAAAAATGAGCCCAAGGAATGAGAGAAGTGATTTGCTCAGGATTAAATGTTAACACAGCAGAGTCGGGATTAGAATCTTGTCCCTTCCTTGTTGCCTTTTTGTACTCTAGAGATTTCAGAAAGGAAGAGACTACTAATGATGGTGTGGAGGTATCTCCTCTCCCGGGATAATGAGGATTGACTGTCCTCCAAAGGGCCCTCCCAGGATGGGCATTGTATTATCCCTTAGTAGTTTTACCATGGCAAAGAGTCTGAGATTTTCAGGCTTTGAAACCCAGTTCATCTGAACTCTAATAATTGATTTTTTGGGGTCAGACTCATATTATCAAAGCTCATGAGATTGATGTAAAAATCACAATGTCAATTTATTTCATTACAGTAAAGCAAAACCAGACCTGCCTTGGCAAGCAGATTCCCAGAGTCCTGGCTAACACGTTCCCTTCCCTATAGATTTACCACGTAGGAAGCCACATTATAATTAGAAGGTTACTCGGTGAGGATATAGGCACCACAAGTACCATATAGTATGTTTGGAATGTTGAACAGAGTCAGGCTTTTCTTAACCTCTCCACAGACCAGTTACTTCCTCTGGCAGTTGGTGTCAATAATAGCATGTTGTCCGGAGGGTGTTGGGAAGATTAGGTAGAGTTATACTGTAAATTGCTTAGCTTAGTACCTGGCATGGGTGTTCTACTCTGATAACTAATACCAATGTTATAATTCTTCACAGGATACAAATACTATTGGAATTTCATTGTGGCTTAAAATACTCTGTCCTAAACAGTGCTTAATGAGAAAGGCCACATTTTCTTTTTCTGTTGTAGTGATGTTCTGTGCCTGTGTTTTCCTGGTTGACCAGTCCATTTCTGACTGTTACGTGTTTTTTGTTTTTTGTTTTCCCTCCATGAAGTTCAATGCACTTGTTCTGTCTAGCTGTGCCAGATCTTGAGTTCTGGGTTCCATTTTGCTCTTTTTAGGATGCTTGATGTGGATGCTCAGCTCGATCAATTCGATCGAGCCATATGAAACTGCTGATACTCTACTGGTTTTCATCTATAAAAATAGCAGTCTCGTATGGCTTAATCTAATCTACTGGTTTTAAAATTTAATTCCTCCCAGATGGTCGAAACAGTTCCTATGATGAGAGGCAAAGTCTGTTGACAATGCATGAAGCCTTTCCTTTCAATGCAAAGGGCTGTGCCATTATGCTCCTTTTCTGGGGATGAAGTTCTGAGAAAGTTCCATTATTTTATGTGTGCTTGTGTCTTTTGTGTAGTGTGCTGTTTTTCCTCTTTACATTTAGGTTCGTTCTTTCTTTCGGTCTTTCTTTCTTTCTTTCTTTTTTTCTTCCTGCTCAGGCCAGCACTGAAGGTATGAGAATGATCATTTGTACTCGATTGATAGTTTTCTTAGTGCGTTTTAAAATTAAACTTACTAAGATTATTAAGTCAGTGTTTGCTGCTCAATATACATTTTGTTCATGATATATCCTAGATCACAGATATTAATTTTAAAAACTGTTCTTAGTTTTGGTTAAGGACATTGTGGGTCAGTATCACAGTTGGCAAATTCCTTGTTAGCTGGAATTGTAATATAATGCTGATCGATCAGAGTCAGAGTACCTAACATTGAAGAGAAATTCTTCAGTATTATATTCTTAAATAACAATCCAAAGCATTTAGGAAAGAAAATAATGTGTAGGTTACTCTGACAGATAAGCTCATTTTCTCCTCTTATTTTCTGGTTCATGTCTTAGTTTACAGTGTGTGAATTCTGCATGGTTATAATTGGATAGATGTGTATTTTTGTGTTTCTCCATGAATATTGTGTCACAGAGAGTTTTCTAGGTTGGTGTTTAATTTTCTTAATTGTTACTTTTAAGTTTGTAAGAATCTTCAATAGTTAATCATCTAATTTTAATTGTAAGAAGAAAACCTTTTCCTTTCTGGGGTGTCCCTCTCCTATTCCTTTTAAAAATAGATTAAATCTAATTTGTAGATCAGCTGTTATAAAATTCTGGATATGTGATACAGCCCTCTTGCTTCTTAATTGTTAAATACCATTAGATGTCATTAAATATAAGGACATCACATTGAAATATTGAATTAAATGTCTCTGTTCATTTAACAGATGTCTTTTATGTGTCTTCTGTATTGGTGGGCTAACTTAAATATTGAATAATATGTGCTGAATATGACAGTTTATTGGAAACTAATTTAAAATCTCCTACTGCTAATTATAACAAATAGTTATAGTTTACTGAGTGTTTACTATTAAGTGACAGGCACTAGGACACAGGGATGATTTTAAGATATTTCATGTATTAATTTATTTAAACCTCTAAAAAATGAGGAGGGTAGATGGTGTTATCCCCATTTTACAAATGAGGAAGCTGAAACACTGGGTAAATTGCCCGAGGTCACTCAGCAAATACAGGAAAGTGCTGGAATGAACATCTTAGATGTTGTGGCCCTGCTGAATAGTTACTTTTTGGTGGTGATTTGGGCACTCACTTGAATGCTGGTAGAATCTCTTTCTCTGGAGTGGACATTCCCATTTGCAGGCACTCATACGGACCTTACTGAAGGGCCACTCTTTTCGGTGCATTGCCGCACGTGCTCCAGTTTGGTTCACTTATCCTGTAGGAGTAGTTTCCATGGCAAGGTGCTGTTGCTGTAGTATGGTCATCAGGAGACAGAGGAATGAGCAAACCATCCTGCCCTCAGAGCTGACTGTTCAGTCAGAAGGAAAGCCATGCACAGAGGAAACTGTGATGTACACACTGAATGCTGTAGTATCTGAAAAAGACTACAGATGCAGAGAGAAATAGACTAATTTCATGTAGTGGGATCACAGCAGAGAGGGCATTTTAACTGTTCCTTGAAGGAGAAGTTCATAGAAAGGTAAAAGAAAGAGGCCAGCTTTTCTTAGGGAAAATTCATTAGGGAAAATGACAGAGACTGCTGGTTGAAACTTGTCCAAAGCAAAAAGGAGGTAGGAAGTCTGAGAGCGGTACGGTAACAAATGGATGAGAGGAAGTTTGCAGATTTGGTACAGGACATCCATGCTGAAGCTGTCCCCATCCACGCCTCTTCTATTGAAGACCTCTGCAGAGGGCAGATGCTCATAGACTAGACTCCACCTGGAATCCGTCACTGTCTTGAAAGTACTCCTTCCATCTAATCTCCTCCTTTGTTCCTTCATTTTACTTTTTGCAATTGCTACAAAAGGAAATTAAACATGTTTCCCACCCCAGCCCCATTCTGCCTCAGTTTAGATGTATGCCAGACAGTGAAGCCTTTCTTGAGGTCACACACCCCTTTAACACTTTATCCTTTGTGTATTCACCAAATCTCTTGTGATGCTCTCTCTATAACACTTAATTCTGTTTACTTATATACTTGTCTTTATCCCTCATTTAGTCTGTAAACTCCTTGAAGAAAAAGTCTTGGACAATGGGCTTATTACTGAGACATGTTTGGGACTAACAGGAACTCCGCAGAGAAGAACAGGTTTGGGATGGACCATGATAAGTTTAATATTGGTGGTTGAATTTGTGCTGTAAGATACTCTGATGGAAATGTCTGTTAACAGTTGAAAACATAGGCCTAGAGCTTGATCAAGGCCTTAGATGTAGGTCATCATGTGGTATCAGCTGCCAAGAGGGAAGAGAGGTCTGCGGATAGATCCAGGCATGATAACTTCACTTAGGGCATAGTAGTGATTTTAAAAAGCCAAGGAAGGGTGCCTGGGGGCACCTCAATGGGACCTTTGTTTTGGGGCAGGGACTGGTGGGAACATAGGACAGCTGTCTTAATGGGGAGCATGGCCCATCCTCCTGCACCCAGGGTCAGGAAACTCCCCTGGAAAGTGAAAGAATCTGGTTTTCACACCCATACAGATCCCTCCCCTAACCGCCTGAGGCAAGTATGGCTCCCAGCTGACCTTCACTCCCAGAGTCCAGAAGGCCCAGGGCGCCTACATTTCAGCAGAGAGAAAGAACTCAAGGAACAATGACTAGAAGGAATGAAAAGAGAGGAAGGGGAACTGTGGCACAGAAAAAGGTTAATGTACCCTGCCCACAATCACAGCAAGTTGTAGCAAGAGGAGCCCCTTTAAGTGAGCCCAGTCCTGGACCAGGGCTCAGAAGAGACCGTTGAGGAAACAGCTCTTAAGAGGACAGCTGTCCATAGGCCAGGAGGAGGGCCCTCCCTCCACCAGGAGCCAAATTGCTGGCACCTTGATCTTGGACTTCCAAGGCTCCAGAATTGTGAGAAATCAATTTCTGTTGCTTAAGCCACCCAGTCTGTGGTATTTTGTTCTGGCAGCAGGAATGGCCTTTTTCTTCCTTCTCAACTAATCACAATCTCTGAGATTTTCACACCCAAGTTTGGTCCAGTTCTGGTCTACAATTATTCCCTGGGTGTGTCATCCAAGCCCCAGCTCTGTTTGGGGTGCTGGGCATCCAGAAGTGCCCCCCCCCCCCAGTTCCCGCTGGGAGGAGTCATCTCCTGGTGATATTGATAACAAGGCAGGCAAATTGATAACAAGGGTGTCACACAGGGTGGGCAAGATGAGCCTTCCTGGCTCTGTGAGTGCCCTGCCCTCGGCTTGGTCAGGTAAGACTAGTCCCAGGGAGGAGTTCTCTCTCCCAGATTGCTAGGGTTGAGCCTTCTGTAGCCTGAAACATCACCCTGCCATCATGGCCCCATCTCCTGGCACTGGCATTGTGGCCAGACTTGAACCAGCAGTAGATGAGGAGATCTGACCTAATATTTCGGCACAGAAAAGACTAATCATTCAGCCAGCCATTAAAAAAAAAAAAAAAAGAATGTGGGCTGAAATTTCTGGGAGGCCTAAGAGAACCAAGTAATTGGCAGAAGGGACAGAGTGAAGAATACTAGCAAGTGACACAAAAGTGTAGACAGGTGGATGAGAAGAAGCTGGAGATCCAGTCACCACAGGCAGCCAGCTCAGGACTGTTGAGGATGGATTCCGTTTGCTAGGGTTCAAGGTGAAAGGGTGACCAGGAAGCAGTAAGAATGGACCTTATCAAGGGGTGTGGCAAGGGGGTGGGTGGGAAAGGATCACTTGGTTGGTTAAAAGAATCCAGGTGAGGCTTATTTGGGGGGATGAGAGGGAAGCGCCTTTTTTTTTTTGTGGTAGAGTGTATGTGAATATTGGTTAGGCTAAGTGAAGGAGCCAGTACTCAGCGGGTGGCGGAGGCTTGCAAAGACAAGGAGATAAGGTGCCAGGAGGAGACCTCTCGTATCCTGGGAGAGATGAGAGCTGGAGTAATTTAGGAGACTTGGAAGAGAAAGAGGAACGTGCTAGGAAGACAGAGATGTATCAGTAGATCATATGGGATTGAGATAAATAAGTTTCCAGTGGAACTAAGAACTCAGTCTTAAAAATTTCAACGAGCGTTGCTCAGCCAGACGGTCTGTCTGTTCAGAGGTAGCTAATTAACGGAATGGGAGTTAGTGGGAGGATAAAAGAGCAAGTGAGATTTAAGAGGAAAACCAGAGTCACTGACCATTGGGAACTTAGCTTTTTTAGGGAGGCAAGTATGATCAGAAGGGGTCTTGACTGCCTTTGAGCCTGGAGGTCAAAATGTGCTGGTAGGGTTCTGTGTAAATGAAAAGAAATAGAGGTAAGTTGTACTAGAGAAGAATCTTGAAAATAGGACAGTTCCAAACGATAATGATTTTTTAATGTGTGGTTCTACCCTTGAAGAGCAGTCACAGAGTACAAATCGAAGTCTTGGAATGAAGGTCAGGAATTGTGTGAAACCAGCTTGAAAGATCATCGGGGTGATGGGATGGAGTGGTTGTGGTTCAACACATTCCTTGATCTCCATTAATCTTTGCACTTTGGTGAATTAACTCTAAGATTCTTGCCTAACACCCTCTCAAAATACAGCTTACCTTATTTTTCAACCAGAATCTTTGAATGTGTTGCAAAAGTGGGTATCGATTTACTGCGCTGTCCTTTAGTAACTACAGCTGGAAATTGCAAAAGACCATCAGCTCTCAGACCGTGTAAATAGAGAGAAAGAAGATAAAGAAATGGGAAAGTGTCTCTTCTTATTCCTGCATTCAGTTGTTTAAATATTGGGATAAAAAAAAAATCCTTGAAATTTACAGTTTTTAATTAAGAAAACAGAAAGCTCATGTTAAATTTACAGATAAGAGTTCTGCCTCCCTAAATATTGCCAGCTTTATTTTTGTGAGCTCGTTCAGTGACATAATGAGCATCCTGTTTCCTTAAGCATTTAAGTGTAGGTTCTTGTGAACTGACAGGATAGAAGCTTTGAAGGACTGAGTAGGCAGAGAGCAGCTGGTGTGACATTCAAGTGCTCATACTGCCTTCGTGCTCCTGAACAGAAGGGGGGGGACTGTTTTAATTTAGAAATCTCCTCCTTGACTATAGCTCAAATTCTCAAACCAGTGAAACTAGAAAATGATAGAACATTTCGTACTCATATGTAACTGGAGATATAATATGTTCCTACATTTGGTGGTAAGCTGTACAGGATTATATAAAATTAACTCTCCGTAATTTTGAGCTTTTCAAAGGCTTCCCTTTTACTAGGAAACTGTCACCGTTAGGGCGAGAGTTCTCGAAATGCCTAAATCGAACAGCAGAATAGGAGAAGACAAAGGATAGTTTACGTAGGACGGCAGGAGAAGGTAGGTATGTAAATTAGAGTTCCCTGTTAAATGTCTTAACACTTAATACTTTTAGGTGTTGAAAATCATTTTACATGCTCGAAATGAAACAATAAGAATCTCCCTGTTTCTTTGAATGAAAGAAATTATTTTGAGTGGCTGTCCGTATACTTGGAATTAAAAATCAAAGCAATTTAAAGTAACAGCTCACAGAATATTTTTAGAGTATGGTCTGCTTTCAGTTATTCATGCAAATTGAGAATAACATAGCGAGGAGCCATGAGTAATTTGCTTATATAATTTAATTGACAGGGAACTTTGGATGAAGGTGATAAGCCAACAGTTGGTTCCTCAGCCGTAGTTCAGGGCCCGGTGGTCTGCACGGGTGCAGCGGTACCATCAGGATCTCCATTGCCTGAGAAGCTGTTGGAAATGTAAATCCTTGGGCCCCTACCCCTGATCTACCACCGAATTGAAACTCTGTGAGGGGGTTGGGGGGAGCCCAGCAAATCGAGTTGTTTAAACAAGTCCTTCCCAGGATTCTGAGGCTTGCTGACGTTTGAGAACCACTGATCTGAAGTCTGTGGAATTAGTATGGAAATGATCTTAATAATCCAGTATGTGACCCAGCACTTTCCAGTTTATCCTGGCTGTGGTCCTTTCAGAAGGATTGTGGTTTCTGACTGGAAGTGCAGCTTTGCAAAACTAGAACAACCTTGTACAAGGTAGGGGTATCATCAGGGTTTGGGATATGCCAACGCCAATGGACTTGACCATAAAGCAAAAATGCCTAGAGTGAATGTCAAGATATCTGTGTTTGGGATCATTCACATTAAAATTTTATCACATACTCAGTTTAATTAAGTACTTTGTTGGCATAAACAATCTGTGCTATCAAAAGCAAGAGTAATTGTCTTACAGTCCCAGGGAGGGGGATGAATCATCAATTTATAGAATCTCTTGTGCTTTGGGCTGACATATTTCTTTATAAACTAAAGGCTGTGGGGAATAGGAGTTGTGTTTCAGGCTAGGAAAAGGAAACGAGGTGATTTTATTCACACCTGCACCGAGCCAGACGGCTGTAGTGTGGTTTTACCATTTTAATTGAATTGTGAAATTCTAAAATATGAGAGAGACAAAAAAATAAACCTTGTAAATGCCCATGCAGATAAATTTTAAGTATTATCTATAAACTGATCTCATGCTCTCCCTAAGAACAGATGAAAGCAATTACGGTCAGGCTGACGGCACCCCCCAGCCCCTCCCCACTGACTCCCTTGACAGTTGTTCAAGAATAGGACAAACAGTGGCAAATGAAAACAGGCAGAGATGGCGGTGTGGTGGGGACACAAATGGAACATTAGAGAAATTAAGGCAGCAGAACATTTCAAGGGGGTGGGGGGGTAGAGGGGAGGGTGGTTACTGGTGGCAGAGGTGGTCAGTAGTTTAGATAAGAAGCACAGAATATGTCCCTTAGATTTAGAACAAGAGGAGTCCCTGGTCACCTTGAAGAGTAGTTTCAGTGCAGCCCAGGAGAAAAAGCTAGAGTGAAGTGGGTTGATCTTTGACGTGAAGATGAAGTAGAAGTAGCAAATTTCAGAAAGGATGGTAGATTCAGAGTTGAGGATTTTCTCATCCAATGACCCTAACTGGGTAAGATTTTTATGTGTTATTTAGAGGCAGCTGCTGGGCCTGATTTACCATATTGATTTGGTATAACTTTAACTTAGTATGGATAATCCTAACAAACTGTTTCTCAAGTAAACATATCACTCCAGGCTTTATGAAATATTGAAACTCAGCATTATTACTTTTCATAGCCTCAAGGATCTAGGACCTTGGTTAAGAGTCATTGCTATGCAGCAGTCCTTGTATAGCTCATTGGAAAATCTTAAATACCTTTTAACTAATATTGCCTGAAATGATTTAAAGGAAAGGACGGTTTCTATATGTTACATATCAAGGTGGTTTGAAAGTCCTTGAATGCCGTGACTTTCTCTTGACTAACCCTGCATGCCTTGCATATTATTTTAAATGTAGGGTTATCAGGTTTTGTTCTATTTAAATTAACCTTGTTTACTGTTATAAAACCTGTTTTTCAAATTGATTTTTAGCTTAAGGATGAACATAGACATTAAGCACCTACCTATTCCAGACAGTGCTAGGGGTTAAAATTAAATGCCACAAGTTGCCTTGAGTTCACAGTTCATTGGGGAAGACAGAGAGGTAAACCAGTCATTGCTGCTGTGCCATAAAAACTATACTGAAAGAACAAATTAGTGCTTCCCCTCTTCTCATCTGCTTGCTGCCCACCCTGAGATATTTGCCAAAGTGCTGGTGCTGAATTTATCCCTGGCAGCAGCTGTGGCTTGCCCTTCAAAGTGGTGTACTTAGTCTGTGCCTCTGGAAGAGTCTAGTAGATGGTAAGTAATTTACTGAGGGGAGAGAGACTAATTTCAGTCAACTCAGACACAGCAACGGTATTTTGCGATGGTATTTATGAATCCTGTGAGACTAATAAATCAGACATTGTAGACAATGTTTATTTTCTGTTTTATCAGTTCTATAAAACTGACATCATGTTTGTTGAATTCAATCTTGTTTATCTATCATTCTTTACTCACCTGATATAAATAACTTTTCTAAACAGGCTTAATAGTCTTTATGGCCCTTTGTGCAGTGTGTATGCTTTCTTTAAGCCTCTTAAAAAAGTAAAAAATGTGAGTTTAGAGAATATTCAATTTGAGTTATCCCTTGGTTCTTTGGAGCATTTTAATGAAATAACTTGAGCATAACAGAACTTTGTAAAAGAAACATGACCATTCCTGATCTTGATCTGTCTACTCTTTGATATGCTTATTAGTATTGATAGCCCATCTTTTTTCTGCCATTAATCTGATACTAAAAGGCAGTACTTCAGTATTTAGTTTACCATACATTTTTATCATTTCTAATTAAAAATTGTTTTAATTGTTGGAAGACTTTACATTTATAGGGTGTGAATCAGGATAATGGTTTTTTTCTTGTTTTTTTGTTTTTTGTTTTTTTTAGAAAATGACTGTATTTTGAATGATCATAGTACCTCTTGGTAAGATATGGAGATCAAAGATGAATAAGGCATGGCTTTTGTATTTAAGTAAAATTTAAGTTTAATGGGCCGAAATTTAGGCTTAGTTACCCAGCAGTTACGCGCAGTTCAAGCTTCCAGGGGACATTTAAGGTTTCAGGTTGTCCTGCCTGAGGACTGAAGGTCATTACTATTATCTAATGGGGTAGGGTGGGGCAGTGTGGGCCCAGCTGGATTTCTTAGTTTATGAGATAGTGCTGATAATAAAATGCTAATAGCAGTCATGGTGAGAAACACCAGGAAAAGCTGGTTATCCCTCTCCTCACAACTACTTGTCTACAGAGAAGTTGGATTCGTTTTTATGTTTAAAAAAAAAAGAAAGAAAGAAAGAAACTAAGAAAATGGAGATTCTTGAGTGTTCTTTTTTGAAAGGCTGCAGTCCAAAGCAGTTTTTTAGCTTTTTGTCAGTGAAATGTGGTCCACTTTGAAGTACGGTGACATCTTTGTCCTTGCTAGTAGCCTCTTTACAACATGTAGATTATGATTTACCCCATGACTTAAGTTTTGGTCTTTTACTCTTCTTTTTAATGATTTTGTATTTAATATTTGCTTTCTTTCATGATAAGCATCTTTTATTCTTTTTAGAAGTAGATTATGTGTACTTGGTTTCATTGGCTATAAAATGAACAATTAGATTTGGCCAACATCCCTTTCATCCGTTAAATTCTATGATTTCTTGCCATTGTAACCATTTTTTAACAGAATGTTAGCTTTTTAAAATTTGTTTATGGTTAGTATTTTATTTTGACATAGATACTTTTAGACAGTTAATTCTCTTATTAAGTGAATGAAAATAATCTGTCTTTTAGCTTTAGGTTTTTAAAACCCCAGATCCATAATTTGTGTTCCTATAAAATTAGTCATTGATTAAGAACCTTTGTAAATATTGATTTTTTTAGTTTTTAAAATTTACTGAGATGTATTAGAGCTAGTAAATGGAGATTTGACTGAACATTTATTTTAGTATATCAAATGAAAACCAAAGATATTCATTGAGATATTTCAGTATGGATACCTTAAGAAAACTGTTTGAATATCTTTGGGAAAGAGTATATGAAATCAAAGGTAACTTCATGTACTGAAGTAGTTTATGTATCATTCTTTATTCACATGATAGAAGTATTAGAAAATTGAAGAGTAAGACGTAGGACTACCAACTTTTTATGTTTTGAAATTTCATTGTGAATTGGGAATGTTTTGAAAAAAATTAAGAGTACTTGCGAATCTGTAGCTAGTTGATTCAGAGGACATTTTAAGAGAGAAATTAAAGTTTAAATGAAAGGATTCACTTCTAACAAATACATTACTTTTGGTTTATAACCAGTTTGTTTAAATTTAGGGTTGAAATTAATTACATGACTTTCTTAAGCTTGTGATCACAATTAGCAGATCTTCAAATTAGATAGTATCTTTCATACATTATATTCAAGGAAGAATTTTTTTTTTCCTCCCTGGGGTTTGTTGTCTTTGAAGTAATCTTGCCTAAAAGGAGTCTTTATTTTTAAAAACTAAACAGAATCAATGGAGAATGGAGCATTGAACAGGAAGTCAGTTGTGTATGTGTATAAAGCATGCTTACTGCATTATTAGGCCAGTGGAGTCACCTTTTAAAGTAGGAATGGGTTTTTAAAGATTAGAGTTGTCACAAAAAAAGGGCATAGGTTATCTTTAGGTATTGAGTGCTCTTCCGTATAATTCTTCCAGTATCTTGCGTGATCAGCTCCAGGGCTAGGGAGTGTCCTCTGACCCAGGGGCCCTTTATTAGTTAGGGTTCTCCAGAGAAACAGACCAATCGGAAATAGACACATACAGTGATTTATTACGAGGAATTTTCTCAGGCATTTATGGAGGCTGAGGGATTCCACGGTGTGCCTTGTGCAAACTAAAGCCCCTGGAAAGCCAGTGGTGTCACTTTCAGGCTGGGGGCAGAGGATTACTGTCTTGGCTCAGAGGTGGTAGGAATTCCCTCTTCCTGTTTTGTTCCATTCAGGCCCTGTATGGTTGGGCGATACCCCCAGTCTGCTTCACTTGGTCTTCCCGTTCAGATGCTAATCTCATTTAGAAACAGCTTCACAGGTACACACAGAAATAATGTTGAACCAGGTATCTGAGCTCCTTGTGATCCAGTCATGTTGCCTTAAAATTAACTGTTACAGACCTTTTCAAATTTTGATAACTTGTTACAGAGCTCTGCTTTATGTAGCCAAAGACTACCTCTCTGTAGTTTTCTTTCCTTTCATTCTACTTGTGTCCTTCAGTGGGCCACAAAATTCATTGGGTTCCTTTTCTACACTGTAGAATGTCACATGTTTGAAGTTTGCTGTCACAACTCGTTCCTCCCCTAGACTAGATTTCCTCCATTTCTTCAATGCACTGGTTTCCTGACTCTTCCACATTCTCTTTATTATTAACTGTGTTACAGTTCGTAGACCATGGCAGTTCATTCCTGACCTAGTAGGTCTGTTACGTATAATACAAATAAAAGCCTTTCATTCATCACTCTTTTTGAGACATTCAGTCTTGGTATTCTATCCGGATAGCAGAGCTTCTTTCATATTAGAGTATCATGAGAATCCTCTTTTCCTCTAGGTTCAGAAATCTTATGTCTTTAAACATTCCTCATCTGAAATGTCTGGGCAGTCCTCATCTGAGGAGAGCGGGGTAAATATTCTTAACAATAAAAAATAGCTAAGGTTTTTATTTTATTTATTTATTTTTTAAATATTTTATTTATTTATTTGACAGACAGAGATTACAAATAGGCAGAGAGCAGGCAGAGAGAGAGGAGGAAGCTGGCTCCCCGCAGAGCAGAGAGCCCAATGTGGGACTGGATCCCAGGACCCTGGGATCATGACCCAAGACGAAGGCAGAGGCTTAAACCCACTGAGCCACCCAGGCACCCCATTGCTAAGGTTTTTAAACATTAACTGTGTGCCAGGCCAAGTGCAAATAGTTTTATGTATGTTAACACATTTAAAGAGGTGGGTACTGTTTTTGTAAATGTATTTTTATAGATGAGCCGGTAATCTTATTTGTGTGTATTTGTCCAAGGGGAAGCAGAATAGTCTGTTACCTCTCTTTACGAGTGTTAGGCTCCTGGCACTGCTACCTAAGAACTTACTCTCTTTGGGGGCCCTGTGGAGGCCACGTACATCATGTTAACTAACATCAAGTAAGTGCACTTTGTGACAGTTAAGGGGTATCTTCTCGTTCCTGCCTGTCTTTCTGGATCCCGATTCTGTCATCAAACATTTGCTGGCTTACCTGGCTTTAAGCTGTCTACAGATTGGGGAAACATAACCTCTGTGTTTATGAATCATCAACAAGGGTTTTAGAAGTCAGGAATTAGAAACCTAGTAATGCCTTCCAGGTTGTTCCTCTTTGTTATAATACACTTAGTTATAGGAGCATTTATTCTGTATCTTGTTTGCAAAAATCTCATGTTACTATATAATCTTTTCAGAGCTCTGAATTTTATCCAGCTTCGTATTTCATCCCATACCTTGCTTAATTGTTGCCCCGTGTTTCTTGGAGTTTTTCTGATAGGCAGTTTTTTGTGGTTATCATTGTTGAGTCTAGATAATGTCAGTACAGCTATTTAACTATCCACAAGTCAAGTGTTCTTGTGAAAGAAGGAATTGAACTTGTAATTAACAAAGCTATCTCCTTAGGAGCTTCACTTATTACTAGAACCTCGCAGTCATTTTTCGGTCTTCTGTGGAGGGCCCTGCTCATTCCTACTAAAGCTTATATGTCAGTTAGAATCCATCTCAAGGGGCGCCTGGGTGGCTCAGTGGGTTAAGCCTCTGCCTTCGGCTCAGGTCATGATCTCAGGGTCCTGGGATTGAGCCCCGCATCGGGCTCTCTGCTCAGCAGGGAGCCTGCTTCCCCCTCTCTCTCTGCCTTCCTCTCTGCCTACTTGTAGATCTCTCTCTGTCAAATAAATAACTAAAATCTTTAGGGAAAAAAAAAGGATCCATTTCAATCATTCTTTTTGAAAACTTACTGTTTTTGCCTAACTTCAGTCTGAAACTATCTCTTTTCTTTTTCCATAATCCCTCAAAGACTACCAGTAGTTGTTTGACCAGAGATGTCATCTAGTGATGCAGGGATAAGTTATATAGACCAAGAGGCCTCCATAGAGCAGCTGTGTGTTTTCTTTAAAATCCCTCTCTTTGGGGCCCTCAGTTTCCACGTAACATTTCTCCTTAAGCTTTTCAAATGGAAAATCAAAATCTTTTAGACAACACAGAGAAACAGAAACATCTTATATGTTCTGTTATATCTCAGTCCCAAACAGTGTGTCCCCATCTTGATTGTCATTTTGTAGCTGACAAATAAAAAAACTTTAACTTTTTTGTTGTCCTAAGCATTTTTGTGAATCCACTAGTTTGGATTGAGATTGAGATTGAGAATGGAGGATTGAAAGTGGATAGGGAGGAAAATAGCAGAGGAGGAGACGATAGACAGTCTAAAAATAGGCAATAGCCTGATAAGTAGAACATGTAGGTAATTGTAAATTCAAATAGTAGACTTTTGGAAAGTGGCTCATTTGCATTTGGTGATTTTGCTTGGATTTCTCTTTCTTTAAACAGTGGGGGAACTGGACCTAGATGGTAATCATGTACTTATCAAAGCTATGCGGCTTGCACAGTGGCACAAAACTCAACCCCAAAAGGGAGTTTATTGATAAATTACCAAGAAAATCAAGGGCTAGGACAGACTTGAGACACTGATTGACCAAAGGGCTCAAGTGATCCAGCACTGACAGGCACATTCCTTGCCTCTCCCCTTTCCTCCCTCTGTCTCGCCTTCCCTTTTGGATCCATTTGCAGAGGCTTTCTACATCTCAGATTTAAATTCAGTAAGAAGAGACAAGTCTCTCCCCCAGAGTCACAGCAGAAGCCTCCTTCCTCCTTTTGGCCTTTGTTGGGTCATATGCACATTCCTGAACCAGTTATAGTTGTGGCCAGGGGAATGTTTGGATGTGGGAGGGAACCACATGGGGACTGCTTTGAGAGTCCCGGGAAGGGCAGATCCCTAAACAAAAAGTGGGAATTATTGCTGGAAAGTGCGGGAAAGGATGCTGAGTTGACAGATAACAAATATCCACTACAGTGTCTAGAATTCTGCATTTATTAAATATACTGATACATTTGGCATTATTTGGCTGTTTTTGACCTAGGACAGTTTCTATTTGAACCTAATAAATGTGAACACATAAAGTAGAGGCAGTATAGTGGAAGGATTATGGCTTTCGAGTCAGATATAGAAATTCAGATCCCAGCTCTATTATGTATCCTTATTGTTCAGAAGTTTAAGAGAACCCCGTAAGTAACACCTGTTTCTCCTGCTTGCATTCTGTCGAAAGATGATTGGCAGAGAGGAATAAAAATGCTAGTTTTATAATTGTCAGAAGCTGAAGTGGAGGATTTGGGTTTTGTGTGACAGCAATAAAGCTCTACAGTTGAATCCAAAACAAATTGGTTCTTTACTCCACCCCAGGCACTTGGAACAGGAGCAGGTAGGGGTGTGTGTGTGTGTGTGTGTGTGTTGTGTGTTTTAATCTGGGGGTCTGCCCCTACCCTAATAACTCAGACCAAAATGTATGAGTTTTGCAGAAATCTGGCTCCCAAAAGAAGGTAGAAAGGTGAAGAAACTACATATGTCCAGTGGCTCTTGGAAAATCTGTGAGGCAGCTTATTTTACCTCAGTGGTAATTGATGGGATAGGAAGCTACCATTGAGGAAAATTCCTCTTTGTGGAGGAAACCAGAAGACTGATGACATACACACAGACTTAGTTAGGAATCTTAATTCTTTTTTCTCTTGAACAGTAATAACTTGGGATTGGTGTGATAACTCAGATGCCAGCAAAGTTTGGATTTGGAAACTCAGGGAGATTGTCAAATAACCACCCTCTCTAGTTTTTGGAGTCAAGTTATTATAATAATTGATATGTGAGTAGGAGGCAGCCCACTTTGCTTCTGAGATAAGTAAAATTGGTAATAATTGGGCAGGCAAGAGAAATTTTTGAAGTGGGAGGAAGCAGGCAATGAAAAAAATGTCTTACAGAACCTATAGCTATCACGTCCTTGCACATTTAACCCAAGGCAAGCAAATTTTCCTCAGCCACCTAGTATGAATTCAGAGTTTTTAACCCATTTTCCTATCCACTGGTTCTCACAGTATGCTCTCTGGACTGATAGCATCTGTATCATGTGGGAATGTGTTAGAAAAGCAAATGATGGAACCCATCCTAATCCCACGAAATTTAAACTCTGGAGGTGAGACCCAGCCATCTGTATTTTAATCACCTGTAGATGATTTTGATGCATATTGAAGTGTGAGAACCACATACCATGATTTGTAAACATCCTCATAACAGTTTAATAGATGAAGATTAATTGCAGTTGCCAGTAATCTTTTCTCGTTCCCAATCATTGAACATTTTATTAAATATGGTCGGGTGTGGTATTTGAGGAAGAAGGTAGGTAAATTAGGTAAATTAGAGCTTAGGTTTCAGTGCTAAATAGGCATGAGCAATGGGACTGTTTTTCACATTATAAGTTTAGGTATAGAATTGTGATTGATGCCTGTTTTAAAAAACTAAATGCAGCAGCAAAATGCACACCTTTGGATAAAGGAGAAATTAGAATGAAAGAGAACCTGTGGGGGGTAGTGATTATGACTTGTGAAGGGGGGTCTCGAAGATCAGAAAGAAAAACATTATATAAAAAGGGCTTTTTTTTTTTCAAGATTTTATTTATTTACTTGACAGAGATCACAAGTAGGCAGAGAGAGAGGGGGAAGCAGGCTCCCTGCTGAGTAGAGAGCCCGAGGTGGGGGCTCAATCCCAGGACCTTGAGATCATGATCTGAGCCGAAGGCAGAGGCTTTAACCCACTGAGCCACCCAGGCGCCCCCAAGAAGGGCTTTTCAAAGGAAGAATTTACTCAGTGACTGAAGCTGAAGTGGATGGAATCAAAGATAATTTAGGATTTCAAGCCCAGGTGATTAGGACAATGGTGATTAGGAAGGAAGTTCTCTGCTTAGGGAATAGGATGAATCCAGTGTTGCTGGGGCACCTGGGTGACTCAACTCAGTTGGTTAAGCATCTGCGTTTAACTCAGATCATGATCCCAGGTTCCTGGGATCGAGCCCCTGTGTTGGCGTTCATGCTTAGCGGAGAGCTTGCTTCTCCGTCTCCCTCTGCCACTCCCCCTGTTTGTGAACATGTGTGTGCGTTCTCGCTCTCTAAAATAAAATCTTTAAAAAGAAAAAAGAAGGTGAAACCAGTGTTGAGCATGTTAACATTGAGATGGTTAAAGGGCATAGATGGAGACAAGAGCTGAACATACATCTTTAGGTGACTTAGATTACAAGGAGAACTTGAAAGTATTATAGGGAAAATTAAAGTAATGCATCCATTCATGGCTTAAACACTGGCTGTCTGCCATGTGCCTTGCACGGTTCTAGATTCCCAGAATATACTAATGGGCAAACCTGACAAATAAATGAACAAGGTAATTTTAGATAATAAAGGCTGGCAAGAAGTAGAGTAATGACAAAGAGTTATAAGAAGTAGAGAATTTCTTGGGGTAGGTGGTCAAGGCAAGAGGCAAGACCCGAGGTGATGACATATGACAGAAATCATGGTGGAAGATAGTTTTAGAAAGCCAGAGGATGGTGGTGCTGCAGAGTGGCCAAGGAGGACTTCAGGAAAGCATATTGTTTGTTGTGTTTTTTGTCTCTTTAGGGTCTATATTGTATGAAAGGTTTAGAAAGAAGGGTCCGTGTATTAGAAGGAACATGGGTTTGGAGACATCCCAGCTCATCCATTTTTTAGGCATTTGTTAGCTATGCAGAAACTACTGAAATTCTCTGAGGCTTATTCTTCTCAGTAGCATAGGGAGTATTAACACCTCATGGGATTAAATTGTGATGATTAAATGAGAGAATGAATTTAAAGAAATAGTGCTTGGAATTTAAGTGCTGAGTGATAACTGTTAACAGTGATACCGAATGGAACATAAAATTCAGTCATGTGAAATGTGTTTTCATTTAATAATGGTGAGATCTAATTCTTGAAATACAATTTTATTTAGGAGTTATACTTCGATATTTGTCACATAAAACACTTTACAGGCATGAGACTACAGTTAAAAATATTTCCATAATTAAATGTGTACTTTGATTAGCTACTTGAATGATATTTAGAAAATATACTTGTATGCATAATGCTATTAAAGAGGGATTTTATTAACTTTTAAATATTTTCTTACAGATGTGTACATCTCATGATTGATAGGAAGAAACAAGTCATGGGCCAAAGGTCAAGATACTTCTCTGGGAAGTGCTGTTGATGCTGCTCTACAAAATCATACAATGAGTGTTTGGTTTAAGAAAGACTTTCATATTTAAAAGATTTTCATCTTGGAAATACATCAAGTGAAAATTAGAGTCTTTTGGGAAACATTTTCCTCCTAATAAATTATTCTTGTAATGGGCGACATGGCAAACAATTCACTTGCATATAGTGGAGTAAAAAACTCTTTGAAGGAAGCTAACCATGATGGAGACTTTGGAATCACGCTCGCAGAGCTGCGGGCTCTCATGGAGCTCAGGTCTACAGATGCATTACGAAAAATACAGGAAAGCTATGGAGATGTCTATGGAATTTGTAGCAGGTTGAAAACATCTCCCAATGAAGGTGAGTTGTGTTGTGTTTGATTTTAGCTCTTTGTATGGAGAGCACTAGGAATTTGGCTCATAAATAAACCTGTGTGTGTATATATGTATATACACACGCACATACATATAACATATATATGTACATATATATACACATACATATATACATATAAACCTGTATATATATATATGGTATGATTATATCATAATTTTAGTGACATTAAGGTGGGTGGGTTAGCTCTCAGATTGGTACCATTAAAGTAACTTTAGATCAGGAAATAATATTACAGATGTATATATTTAAGTTGGTGGGAGGAAATATTTTGTACTGACGCATATTGCTGCTGCTTGTTTACAGTAACAAGATTGCTTTTCCACTGGAGCTATAGAGAATGGAACCAGGCTGGGTACCCCCCAGGGGATTCAGTGGAAATAAACCCTGCTCACTTAGCCTTCATTTTATAAGGTGGCTTGAAGAAGTTGTCACTGCCAGTAGCCGACCGAGTTGTTTTTAACCTAAACTTTAATAAATTAGTTCAGAAGGTCCTAAAACAAATGGAGTAGATTAGATGCCAATTTTTTTTAACCTAGCAGACAGTTCCTTTGATTAAAACTAATTTTCAAGTCTTAGAATTATGTTCAATTTCCCTGTGTTCAAAGGAATCTTTGGTTTCATAATTCTCAATTTGTAGTAAGTTTCTTTTTTGAGAATCAAGAAAAGTCATTATAACTTCATTGCATTATGGCCTTTGAAATGGTTTGAGATAGGTGACCTTTTTTATACATTCATCATGTTGAAAAGAAAATTACAGTCACGAAGTTTCAGAAAGGCTTTTCCAAATTACAAAGGAGAATACATGGTGATGACTGGTGATTGTACTTTATTTTAAGTAAGGATGGGAAAGTATTAATGTTAAAAGTTAAAGGATATTAGTACATATTCCAAAACAAGTTCCAGAGAAATTAAGCAGAGTTTTTTTTTTTTAAGTTTATTTATTTTTTAAGTAGCCCTCTACACCCAACATGTGGCTTTTGTGTGACCTCATAGCCCCGAGGTCGAGAGTAACATGTTCTTTTGACTAAGCCAGCCAGGTGCCCCCAAAAATGTTTTTCTTAACTTTTTTTTGGAAACATCTTATGCCATGCCATAATATATGTGATAAAATTTAAAGTAATGGCAAAAAGTTACTTCCAAAAATTTTTTCCAAAAAAAATTTAGAAATTTTTAAATCACATCAAGAATTCTTTAAACGTGTGCATGTGTATTATTGCTGCTTGAATTCTTAATTGTTTTAATGGTAGGCAGATACTTTTTTTGAGGTGGCATAATCTTGAGGAAGCCAGTTTCCGTATCCACACATGTCTGTAAAGGGTTTCCGTGATCACTTGGAGTATGGTGTTTTTCCTGCAAGGCCTGTTAAATCTTTTGTATTTTCTGGATCTTTTCTTTAAGTCAGAACTACTAGAAACGTGGACTTCTTAGTTACTCCTTAATATGCTGTACCATTTTAAGGTAGCAGGGATCCCTGTTGGTGTAAATTCTAGGAATCAGGAACAGACCCATGGACTTTAACAGATAGTAATTTGACAAAGTTTGTAGCTTGTTCATTATGAAACCCATTTTGAAATATTAGCTCATATATATCCCTTTTAGAGACTTGTACATTGATACGCTGTTCTCAGCTGGTAGATTCATTAATTCAGCTATATGTACTTTCTACATTGAACCTAACACCTAATTGTTGGGTGTTTCAGGCTCACCAAATTGTTAAGAAATGCTACCACTAAAAAACCCTCAATATAACAACATAGTTTGTTCATAAGTGGTACTGAGCTTCAGCTTCAAACCACTTAACTGCATTTCCCTCAACCATGTTTTTGCATTTCTGTGCTACTAGTTAATCAGAATTCTTGTCTTCTAATAACTGAGCATCCCTGTATGGTCTGTTCTCATTTTTAATAGATGTGATTCTCATTCGTTTGCACTGCACTTTCTTTTGTGTTGTTATTTTGGGCAGTAATCCTACATTGATTTTAGTTTAATTAGTGCCATTATTTAAGTTAACTGAAAGTTTTGCATTTACTACAGTACTTTTAAAATTTGGGGAGGTGATGGTTATGTACCTTTCTTACTGCATGATGGAAGCTGTGGATGATCTTAGAAATAATTCACTCACCGCTCAAAATTTGATGTGCATTGTCGCTGCTTTGAACTGTCAAATAAATATATGAAATACTTTCCCCTCTTTTATTCTTGGAAAATTCTTGCTTATCGTCTTCCTTATATTACAAATTTTTGTTAAAATTTGCACAAACTTTTATCTCTACTGGTTAAATATGAACAGTTTGTCATTTTGAAATATTCTTTTAAAGAATGTGAAAAAAAAACCATTTTAAGCATATTTGTGTTTACCGTTGTAGGGTGAAAGAAAAACAGCCACAGGCTTCATAGGAATATTGTTACCAGAGGAGTAGTTTTAGTTTAATTTAGAAATAATTTATTCAGAAAGCTAATGAACATTTTGTCACTGATCAGCTAGGCAAATGATAAAATAAATCATCATCAGGGATAATCAGCTAGGAGTTTGTATGCCCAAGAAAACGATCCAGACAATAAGTACTCCTGTGTTAGTATAATCTGCTTCTCGTCGGAGAAAGTGAGATTAAAATGATTCTTTAAAGAATGTAAATTTTGATTAGGTAAAAACTGAAGTTTATGTTTCTTTAATACTTTCCTTAATCATTCATTGACATATAGTCTTTCATCAGATCTAGGTTGTTAATTGCCGTATGTTCTATATACCCTCTCAAAGAAAAGAATTAGTGTTGGCAGTTTTAACTGTAAGATAATTGTAAGTGTATAATTAAATTACATCCCAATTTCAACAGTGTTAATACAGTGCAAGAATATGTGCACCTTAGAATTGCTGGGATAATCCACTCGTGGAGGCTGCTTTCCTCTGCAGGGCTTATGCTTTCGTGAATAAAACAATCCCTAACTTAGTTTTACAAGGGGGAGGCAAATGTACAGGACAGCTAAACATGTAATGTATTAGCAATGTGTGCTTGAGAGGAAAAGGAAAATCAGAAATACTGGGGATGTGGCTGTTAGATTGCTATCAAATCTGGGGGAAGAACAACTGAAGACATTTCTGAAAAACAGCTAAAACAAAAAGAAGGTAACATATAGGTAACACTTTTTGTGTCAGATTGGCTGTTGCTTACAGTTACAAATATTAACTCCTTTTATCCTCAAAACAACCTTACCCTTTTTTACAATCAAAGAATCCACAGCACAAACGGGTTAAGGGGCTTACCCAAAGGCTCACAGCTCTTAAGTGCCACAGTAGCAATTCAAACCTTGACACTGCAGCTACAGAGAACATGCTTTTAACCCCCATACTGTGCCACCTGTTTTAAAAGCTCAGTTCATGCAACTTGCGAAACAGTTTTGAGAAAAAGGTACCTGTGTTCTGTCTTCTCAGATAGTAATTTTTCTTGGCAGAAATTTCATGGTGAAAAAGTTTTTGAGTTATTTAATAAAGCTTCTGTTGATCAGTTAGTCCTTTTAAAATATTGCCTGTTCAGGAAGTTGTATTTGTGAACTTCCCCACATGGCCGTTAATTTACTGCTTGTCTTCCGGCAGAGTACCCCTTAACTGGATTTGAAGCATACTTTATGTGTACTGATCAATAGAAAGTGTTTTGAGCCAGATGTGACTTTCATATTAAAAACTTAACCATCTTTACTCTTAAAAGAATTGGAAGTACAAATTTTGAGGTTAACTGAAATAGAGACTCGTTACATCATATTTCATCTTTATCTATTAGAGTCCTCAGAATCCGAGAATATACTTTACAACGAAATTACTTACTTACAACATCCTACGCATGCAGTTATCCCTGTGGTTTTTTTCCTCATTATCTTTATTGTTTTCCTATAGTGACTTCCTTATTCCTGTTGTAAATCCTATTTCTTGATCTTTTTATTTCCAAACTAGCTTTTGGGATTTTTTTTTTCCATTTTAATGTGTTCCTATGTTATTTGTATTATATTTTATATTGGATGGTAGAGTACACCAAGATGAGATTTCTAGAATGCAGATCTCTGCGCTGGTAAGCATCTTTGTCATTCAGTACTGCCACACTAAATAAAGGATAACCATGAATGCATACCAATTAAAGTCGGGTACAGAGTGATACTCCGTAAGAGGCATGGATGGCTTCATGGCCTTCTAAAGGGTCAGGAAAGTAAATGAGACACCAAGCTTTTTAAGTGGTAGTTGCTAAAATTAGGTGCAAGAGGGGAAAAAGCAAAGGGAATAAGAAAAGGAAACAGTGGTAGAAAGAAACAAAAGAGTTACGTGGTAGGAAGCAGGTTAAGTCAACAGTAACGGCCCTGGCTGACTAATGTTTCCATAATGTTTCAGATGGCAGTTGATTATTTGCCCTCCTGGAAGTAAGGCTGTTAGTAATGGTGTGCTTTGACCAGGTCTTCATGATGTAACATACTAAAACTAATATTCACACTTGGGAACATATTAAAAAAAAATCAGCCCTTTGCCCAGCGTGAATCATTGTTGACTTAAAGGCTACCGCAAGAATCCTCTGATGCCCTGATGGGTGTGCTTGGTTATACAGGTTGGCACAGCTCTTTCAAGGCACTCAGCAAGGATTTCCATCGCCATGGTATTCCAGCCACGTATATTTTAAAACTTAGGTAGAGTTACCAGCAAGCATTTTATATTGATAATCCTGCGTGACCTTGTCCTAGAAATTTATCACTGCTCTAATAGAGAATTATACATTTAATTTAATACCTGTTCATGTCACTAGTTTTCATTGCTTATGAAATTTTTGAAGGTAGTTGTAACACTGACCAGTTGTAACTTTGTTGCATATACTGAAAGTTGTCCTTGATGGAGTCTGAAGTAGCATAGCATTACAGAGTTTTTTTTTTAAGTTTGGTTTTCTGTGTGCAGTAAACATTTTTCCCTTTAATTTTTTTTAAGTTTATTTATTTTAGTAGTCTCCATACTCATCGTGGGGCTCAGACACATGATCTCGAGATCAAGAGTTGCATGCTCTTCTGACTGAGCCCGCCGGGCGCCCCTGTGTTTCCTTTTTAAACCATTCTGTTCTGGTTTTCATGATGCTAGATTCTATGGGCTTTCTTCCTCTCTGGCCAGTTATGTATCAGCCTGCTGTGCTTTCCTTTAGATGTTGGTGGGCCTCGGGTTTCAGTTCATCTCCACACACTCCTCTTCATCGACACTCCTCTGGTAATGCTGTGTACATCTACGAATGCACACATCATCTGGATACTGATAGTTTCCACATCTGTAGCTCCAGTCCAGATTTTTACCCTAAACTTCAGGCCTGAAAACTGGATTCGTTATAGACCTTTTCTCAACCTTTCCATACTTTTCCTTTCTGAAAGCACGCTCTTCTTCCCATTTCCGTTGAAACCATTATCCATCTTTTAGGTGGCCTGGACTTGGGCAGGAAACTTGTACCCACTCTCATTCTCTTGGTCAACAAGACCTAGAAATTCTAACTCCTAACTTGGTCTTAACCCAAGGGTGTCTGCTTGTCTGCATCCCCATTCCTCTGTTTGAGGACCGATTTCATTTATGATAATTGAGGTAACAGTGGACTTGGGTGTTTTTTTCCTGTCTCCCCGTATGTTACCTGGCATGTCCCTGCTTAAAGCTAGTAGTGGTTTTACATTGGCCTACAGAATGAAGTTCTGAGCTCTTGCTTAGGTTAACAAATCTTTTGGGGATCTGACCCCTACTTCTCTTATCTCGTTTCTTCTTTCCAGCTCTTCTCTTCAATGTTTGAGCATAGCAGAATTTCAGTTTTCTTAAATACTATTGTGCCAAGGTGACTCTTGTTTCTGGGTCTCATATATTATCTTTTTCTTCCTTTTTTTTTTTTTTTTTAAAGAACAGAGGTGCAGAGTAGCCTAGTGGGGTTCTTGCTACTCCATTTATTTACTTTAATTTTATTTACTATTATTTTTTTAAGTAGGCTCCACACTGAGTGTGGGGCTTGAACTCAGAGATCAAGTCGCATGCTCTACCACAGAGCCAGCCAGATGCCCTATGTGTTAATCATTCTTTTTTTTTTTAAGATTTTATTTATTTATTTGACGGAGATCACAAGTAGGCAGAGAGGCAGGCAGAGAGAGATAGGTGGAAGCAGGCTTCCCGCTGAGAGGAGAACCCGATGCGGGGCTCGATCCCAGAACCCTGGGATCATGACCCGAGCCGAGAGCAGAGGCTTTAACCCACTGAGCCACCCAGGCGCCCCTGTCTTAATCATTCTTAAGACCTCAAATTAGATACCTTAGAATTTCCTCATCTACCCCTAACCCTCTAAATTTTGGATTCCAGTTCCCTGTGTATATTCCCATACTACCTCACCACTCCCGTCATAATACTTAATACAGTGAGTCATGATTAACTGTTACTTGTCAGCTTACCCCATGAAACTATGAGTTCTTTGAGGGCGAGTTCAAGAGAAAGGCATGCTGTCTGACTCATTTCCCTTTGTGTGCTTACTTTAGTGCCCATCACAGTGCCTGGCCCGTGGAAATGAATGCGTAAGTTTCACTTTAGACCACTGATGCCTCAAATGAGGAGCAGTCTCCTTTTTTTGAAATTGAGTGTATTAGTTTGTTTCCCAAAAAGAATGCACGTACACATAAATTTTCACATGCTTTCTTGGTCTGCATGTTTCCCTGCAGCCTTTACTTAGAGGAGTTGGGACGGCTGCTACCACCACTGCCTTCCTCTCTCTCTCACACATACACACACACGCACACACGGAGACACATACAGAACTTGATAAGACTGTGGTATTTGCTGTGTCGTAGCCATGATTGTCAGTAAAGCCCTTCTGTTTCCTATATTCTAGTACTTTCCCTTTTTCATTTCTTAAACTGAGACATGATTTTATTAGTCACAGAAGTTGTGGTGCTTCATTTTCTTTCTTGCTTTTTTTTTTTAAGATTTTATTGTTAGCGCGAGCACAGGCAGACAGAGTGGTAGGTGGAGGCAGAGGGAGAAGCGGGCTCCCTGCTGAGCAAAGAGCCCGATGTGGGACTCGATCCTAGGACGCTGGGATCATGACCTGAGCCACCCAGGCGTCCCTAGCTTCATTTTCTTATAAAACATCAAGTTTTGATAAAGTTTGAATTTTATGTCTTTTTCAAATATACAGACAGTACTCTTGAGCCATTATCTACTCATAGGATGAAAATAGACCCCCCCCCGCCACTCCCGTACCCTTCACTTCCCACAGTGGTGAATCCAGACCCCAAAAGCAGATAATGCTGAGGCTATCAACCTTAAAAAAAAATGGTACCTTAATTAAACAAAGATGAGTCTATTTGAAAGTATCAGGGGAATTGGCATTCAGGACAAGCAAACTATGGCAAGCCATAGCCAAATCTGAGGAGACAAAGCGGGGAGATTAACTGTTAGGAGGAAATTGAGGAGGGTTGTTTTGAATATAACTTCACTGGAGAAGAACAGGAGTTCGAGGTTATGGTGGTTTCTCACAGGCTGCAAGTGGTGGGCAGTTTGCTCTTACTGAGGCATGTGGAATTCTTCCTCCTTCCTGCTGGTCATGTAAGTTGAGATGAGTGCTACGTGCATGAGAACTCTCCCTTCATGGCTTCCCGACTACATTTTAAATTAGATTTTCTTGATTCGTTTTCATGTTTTCCCCTTCTGATTAAGATCTTTCTCAGAAAGCATCACTGATTAAGCATCAGGTTGTTCTTTTTTTTTTTTTTTTTTAAGATTTTATTTATTTATTTGTCAGAGAGCGAGAGCAAGCACAGGCAGACAAAGAGGCAGGCAAAGGCAGAGGGAGAAGCAGGCTCCCTGGCGAGCAAGAAGCCGGATGTGGGACTTGATCCCAGGACGCTGGGATAATGACCTGAGCGGAAGGCAGCTGCTTAACCAACTGAGCCACCCAGGTGTCCCCAGGTTGTTCTTTTTGATGGAAATATTTTTGTCTATTTGCGTCTTTTGGTGCTTGGAAGGACCTTTTCCAGGAGTCATGTCCCATATGAGGGTGAGGGAGTGGGGACTAAGTAGTGAGTGGAAACCATGGAGGCCACATTTGAATAACGGGGAAGATAGGAGGGGCTCTCATGCATTTCCCATTCATAGATCCATATCTTATCAAGCCTGTAAACATTAGATCATCTGAGAGCCTTAAGCTAGCATTCTGTTTGCTACATTATTTTCATGGCCTTCAGAAATAGCCAGAAAGACTGAACTCAGAAAGGGGTTTGAGGGTACCACGCTTGTATTTCTCATTGCCCCCAGAGCTGTTGGAACTCTTCCTTTGGTCCTGCTGTAGCCACCAAATCTCCTAGTGCTGACTAGGAAATTCCAGGTTGGCTGGTCAGCGTGCTTTTTAAGCCAAGTGGGTTGCTCAATGATCTTATGTAATGAGTTTTAACTTCCCCAGAAGTGTTAATCCAGGTGCAGCAGGTGGTGTTGGCCACTGCACAGACTCTTCCTTGCTCAGCTAAACGATTATCAAGGATGTCCTATTACAACTTTGGCCAGGGAGTGTAAGGCTCTTTTTTTGGGCAGGTATTGTCTTGGCGACTAATTCTGCAATATCTCCAAGAGTTAAGGAGAAATTTCTGATCATGTTCTTGTTTACATGTACTCCTGACTGAGGAAATAAAAGGCCTTGCCTTGATATGCACTAGTTGTTGAGGCATTTATAGGCCCAAGGAGAATATAGCCACCACAGACAAACATAAGTCCAATTGGGGCACAAATCACTCTCACTCAGTTGGCACTGTTAATAGGTAAGAGATTTTAATGTTAAGTCCAGCAGTCTGAAAGGCAAACCCCTCCTTTAGCAGTGGCCTTGGAGAAATGGATGAAAGTGTTCTCTTTCCAGGCCAACGCCAGAGTAAAAGAAAGAGAAGGAAAAAATAGTTTCCTGTTTAAACCATGAGGTTTTGATTCGGCATCAAGAGAGTAAGCAGTCAGCCTTTATGTCAGCTACTTCTTTTTCTAGTCCATTTGATTTGGAGGTCTCTAACATCTGTGCAGGACCAGGTGTCCGATGGAGCCTTCTTCGACCATGAGATACGTGTTCAAGGTTTAAGTCCCGGAAGTTTGTCTGCCATCTGGGTAGTGAGGAGGACCTGGTGAGGAGTCTTTGTTCTTACTGATTCCAGATCAGAAGTGTGAGAGAAAATTGGAAATGTTCCTTTGAGAATTGTAGCTACATTTTGAGGAAATTAGAATTCAGGAACCAGTGCAATTTGCAAGTTTATAACAGAAACTCCAAGACAATTAACAGGATTAGAGAAAAATGTAAACATATTTTTTCTCTCTCTGCAAGTACCCTCATTTTTTATAATAAAACTATTTCTTTGCATTAAACTTTGCCTGGTTATGTACATTAGTGCAGCAAGAATAGTGATTAACCATCCAGCTCTTTTTAAAACTACTTTGCTGGAGTTTTGTAAGCAAGGTACCAGATTGATTTTTCCGCCAAAGGACTTCATTGGCTCGGTGAAGTCAAACTTCACTCCTTCAAACTTTCTTGTTTTATCTGAATCTGTGCACATTTCTCAACTATGATATTCCAGCCAAAGCTTTGGTAATATAACAGATGTTTCTCTGTCCTGATACAAGAAGAACAGATCCTTATTGAATTTATGCAAATAATTGTCATGATAAAAATACTCAGTTTCATATTCTGGAGGGATCATGTGGAGAGAAAAAGCAAATGTTTTATTTTATTGACGAAGGTGCGTATGACCAAATTGTTGATAGCTTTAAGAGAAAGAAAAAGGTTTCCTAAAATCTGAAGAAGCAAAACATTAGAGAAACAATAATGTTTTAAACAAGAAGTCATAGAAATTATAGTCATCCTGCTCAGTTCATTCAGTCTTGTGTTTTTAATTCTTGTTCTGCTTGAATTCAGTTTGCCACTAGTTCTGGAAATTCTTACCCAGTTCAGTTTTATTATCTTAAAGTTATCAGAGAACTGTCCTTTCCTGAATCTCTTTGAAGATCAAGTAGTTTTGCAGAACACTTGTAAAAGCGTTAGAATAGAACAGTAACTGTCTGTGAATGACCAAAAGACTTCAAAATGGCCATGGCTAAATGCCCGATGAGAGTTCATTATGATGCAGCCAAGACACAAAATTTGGTTATTGTTGTGACAGACACTTTTAAGTAGTAACTAGAATTAGAAGTGTTAACGTGATATCAGGACGAACAAGATCTTTAGGAATTCCATGCTATTTTTGCTTACATTAATAACATTTCCACACAAATATATTATAAGAAGGGTTAACATCACCTGTTTAACATACTTCCCATATAATTTAACATACCAGGCAAGTCTAATTAATTTAACATCTCTTTCTTTATAAGGAAAACAAATCCTTTGAAATGTTCCAAGGACCCTCTGTAAAAACCCAAAGTTAGTTCAAGATCAAAATACTACCTTTAGAATGTGATTTGGGAGAAATTTGTCAAAAATACCAAAAGGGTTGGACACTTGGATGATAGGTCACTGTCACTGTGAAACAATACTTGGGTATTGATTTAACTAAAGTGACAAAAACTTTGTAGGAAAATACAGAAAGTTACATAGTCGTAAAAAGCCTAGCTTCTTTAGTATTGAAAAGAATCAACTTTTTAAAAAAGTAATCAAAGACCTGATGAGGACAAAACACAATGTTTCTTTTTCTAGGCAGATTACATTAAAAGTAAAGAAAAACTTTTTTACAATGGCTTATTAAGGGCAGATCAGTAATGTAAGAAAATATTGTGCTTTTAACAGAGGAAAAGAAAATTCTGATTTTGTACCATTGTACTTTTGGTAGTAAAACTCTTTTTTTAAAGATTTTATTTTTAAAGATTTTTATTTTTTTAAAGATTTTATTTATTTTAAAGATTTTTTTTTTCTTTTTTAAGATTTAAAGAGAGTGTGAGCACAAGCAGAGGAGGGGAGGGGTAAAGGGAGAGGGACAAGCAGACTCCAGTGAGCAGGGGCCTGACTAGCAGGGCTGGATCCCAGGACCCTGGCCGGGGTCATAACCTGAGCCTGAGTCAGACACTTAACCCGCTGAGCCACTTAGATTTCCCATACTAAAACTCATTTTTAAATAAATTTATTTTAATCTTAACCAGCTTCACCACACATTAAAATCTCCAAATCCGGGCACCTGGGTGGCTCAGTGGGTTAAAGCCTCCGCCTTTGGCTCAGGTCATGATCCCAGGGTCATGGGATCGAGCCCCTTATCGCTCTCTGCTCAGCGGGGAGCCTGCTTCCCCCTCTCTCTCTGCCTGCCTCTCTGCCTACTTGTGATCTCTGTCAGATAAATAAATAAAATCTTTTTTAAAAATCTCCAAATCTTCCTTTTCCCAAAAACCTACCTTTCTTTTTTACATTTAGATTTTATCCTGTCTTTGCTCGTTTCAAATAACCAGCCTCTTTTCTTTTTTTAAATAACCAGTCTCACTTTGTAACAAACTTTCCCTCAATAAAAGTGCATGTCTGGGCACCTGGGTGTCTTAAGTCGGTGAAGCATCTGCCTTGGGCTCAAGTCATGATCCCAGGGTTCTGGGATCGAGTTCCACATCTGGCTCTGCTTCTCCCTCTCTGCCTCTTCCCCCTGTTCACGGTTCTCTCTCTTTCAAATAAATAAAATCTTAAAAAAAAAAAAAGTGCATGTCTGTTCCTTTCTACCTTCTTTTACCAAAAACTCACATCCAAATTTTCTTGCATGTGGAGATGTTTGCCTTATTATTTCTAGTAGCTTTAGGCACACATATTAATTAGAATTCTTAACCCTAGGCACCTGGGTGGCTCAGTGAGTTAAAGCCTCTGCCTTCGTCTAGGGTCCTAGGATGGAGCCCCGCATCCGCATCCTGCTCTCTGCTCAGCGGAGAGCCTGTTTCCCCCTTTCTCTTTGCCTGCCTCTCTGCCTACCCGTGATCTCTCTCTCTGTGTGTCAAATAAATAAATAAAATCTTAAAAAAAAAAATTCTTAACCTTTAGCTTAATTAAGAAGTAAACAGTTCTGAACTGGCCTTTACATTAGCTTTCTGAATTGAAAGACTTACAAATACTTTTTTTATGATTGCTGGAAACGTGCTTTTTTCATGGAATATTTTTAAGCATGCCTAAAACGTGTATACTCTTAGACTCAAATATCTGTAGTTGCTCTGTAAAATGAAGCAGAAAACATGTATGTTCTGTAATATATGTTTCAGTATTTTATCTTATTTGGAAATTATCTATATATTTAATGAATTTAACTTAACTCATCACTTAATTTAGCAAAACTTTAAGGTCTCAGGTTACCAAAAAGATCTGGGACAATTATTTTGAAAAGTCCACCTAAAACATTTTTATCCTACTTATATCTATTTAGTTTACTCATTCTTAACAATTATGTTTAGATTACCCACAAAAGCTTCATGAGACATTAGACAGAATCAACCATTTTCCCAAGCTGCTCTTCTTGTTGACAGATTTTGTAATAGATATAATATGGATTTATTTGATTAGTATAACCAGTAGAAGTTGTTTGTCTGCATTATATTTAATGCTGGTAACTCTGAAGACATACCTATTTTCGTGAAACCAAACTTAAGCTAGCTTTTATTTGCCACAGATTGTTCCAGATCATGGAAACCTGAAAAACATTTGGGTTTCTTTCTGTTACATTTTTTTTTAAAAGATTTTATTTATTTATTTGACAGACAGAGATCACAAGTAGGCAGAGAGGCAGGCAGAGAGAGGAGGAAGCAGACCCCCTGCGAGCAGAGAGCCCGATGTGGGGCTCGATCCCAGGACCTGAGATCATGACCTGAGCCGAAGGCAGAGGCTTTAACCCGCTGAGCCACCCAGGCGCCCCCTTTCTATTACATTTTTGAGAAAATTTCTCTGAATACTTAATTCACATCTGAGTTAGTTAAATAGAACTCTTACAAATTAATTTTAGTAATACTTTGGAGGTAGAAAATGCTACATGTTTACAACACATATAGATAGATAAGCTTGAACATAAAACAGACATAAACAGAGACCTTATGGTTTCTACTTTACTCATTACAGAAGTTGGATTCTAAGTTTTCTAGTAGATGGAATAAGTTAAGGTTATCTGCTCAGATGGCTGAAGCGAAGTTTCAAAGGACCCTTCCCCCTTTTGTTTTTCTTCTGATAAGAATTACTTCCTTGAAGTTTGTACTTTAGCATTTACAACCTCAGGGGCACAAGGAAGAATGGGAGTTACAAGCCTTTAAAGATCAATAGGGGAGGTTTGGGGATTGGTAAAAAGAAATGGGCAGACTTTGAATTTGCCTCTAGGGTTGCGTTTCTAGTTTTACAGAGATTTGTGAGATGAGGATAGTTGCTCCCAGTTCCTCCAAGAATTGGGTTGCCACTTAAATGACATCATAGCTTAATTCACCCATCCAACTACATCATCCTCAGCACAGAGGAGAGCACCTTAACAAAATTTCCTCTCAGTCAACGACCACTGCCTCCAGTCATGTTTTCTGCCTTTTTGTGTATTCACTAATCTTTGGAGTTAATCCAGTTATTAAAATGTTAGAGGATTTTCTCTGAGTTTAAGAAGTTATTTAACTATAGCCCTCCGTTTGGTCTTTAGTGTGGCCCTTGACCAAGAAATGAAAGCTACCTGAGGAGAATTGCCTGTAGCTTCAGGTGGTCTTATTTGAAAAGGCAACTGTTTTAATAGTCTCTTCAGAGTAGAAAGGCAATTCAGACAAGATTACTAGAGTGAATATTCAAGGAAAGAGGGGAGCTGTATGAGAATTTTGTCAGTCTTAGAGCCTTTTGTTTAACTCTTGTATCTTCACATTTTCATTATCCTTTTTACAACAAATCTTTCATTAAAGCTATTTTGGAATTTTGAGGTCTGGAGGCTTCTGCATGCCAGTAAAAATAGGTATCTCATTCTGTTTAATTTGATAGTCCTTGCTTTCAAGTTCACTTCTTAAATGATCTTATCTAACTGGAACATTTCTCATAATGGCCATTGTGATTCTACATTGTCTTTAGTAAGATTTTGCCATTTTTACAGATATTTACAGCTTCTGGAACCATAGTGTTTAGGTATAAAATAGGCAGGTATGCCAGAAGGTGGCTTGCTTAACTTTCTGGTTTTTAAGGATCCCATTACTCAAAGTAGAAGTACATAAAAATGTATTCACCAAGAAGGGTAATATCTTAACAACAGCAGACCTGAGATACAGCCGGAGAGCTAAACCAAAAGAAGGGAACTTAAATCCTAGAGGAGACTTACTGAACCCAAAGGAAAAAGACAACTCACAGAAATGAAGAGTGCAAGGGGCGCAAGGAGTGTTTTGTGGCATCCACAAAACAGTTGTGAGGGTCATTAGTTCCTAGGGGTTCAGCTCCTTTCAATCCCACTTCTGACACCAGGTAATAACAACCTTAAATGAAACAAGTGGTAATTTAATTAAACAGTGTAAAGATAAGCGTATTCAGGAATAACAGTGACATTGCAAGTCAGGGCAGGCAGATATGGTGAGCCATAGGCAAGTCTGAAGAGACAAGAGGGGAGGCTAGCTTTTTTTAGGTTCTGAGAGGAGATTAATAGAGTTGTTTTGAACCTGGCTTCATTGGAGAAGAGCAAGAGCTCAATGTTGTGGCATTTTCTCACTGGCTACAAGTGGCAGGCAGTCTGTTCTTGAGGCATGTGGAAATCTTCCCCCTTCTGTTTGTCATTTAAGTTGACATGAGTGATACATGTATGAGAACTTTTCCTTCATAGCATCCTAGCTCTACTTTATTTTATTTTATAAAGATTTTATTTATTTGACAGAGAGAGAAGGAACACAAGCAGGGGGAGTGGGAGAGGGAGAAGCAGGCTTCCCACTGAGCAGGGAGCCCGATGCAGGGCTTGATCCCAGGACCCTGGGATCATGACCTGAGCCAAAAGTAGGCGCTTAATGACTGAGCCGCCCAGGTGCCCCCAGCTCCATTTTAAATCGGGTTTTCTTTATTCATTTTTACAGCTACCTTTGATGGTTTTTAAAAATACATTTTCTGTTTGTGAAAGTAACTGGGCCATGAGGAGATCAGTGCTATACATGCCCTTTGCCTCACTGTCACTACACTACCATCAACTGAGCCAGTGGTACTAGGCAGAGATTTGTTGTTATATTTATTCATAAGTTATATTTAATAATTTCATGTCACATGTACACATGTAGTCTCCTCACCAGTTTCATCAGCTTAGCTTTCTCCCTTTGCCTAAGAACTTTGCTTTCTCTCTCCTTACAATGGAAGCCTCTTCTTGCACTTAGAGCAGGCTAACACTTACACCCTGGATTCCATTCCCTTTGCCTCTTCAAAGGCTTTACTCTAGTGTTAGCCTGTGTCTCTTGTGTTGTCTTCTCTATGTGATCATTTCTACTGGTAAATTACTTGCCTTAATATCTGTCACTCAGCTTTTTAAAAACCTGATGGGGGGCATCTGGGTGGCTCAGTTGGTTAAGCAACTGCCTTCGGCTCAGGTCATGATCCGGGAGTCCTGGGATTGAGTCCCACATCAGGCTCCCAGCTCCACGAGGAGTCTGCTTCTCCCTCTGACTTCCCCTCTCATGCTGTCTCACTCTGTCTCTCTGTCTCAAATAAATAAACAAAATCTTTAAAAAAAAAAACAAAAACCTGATGGGTTTTATTTACCCACTTTAATTCACTTTTACTCCTTTATTTTTCTCTGCCATATCATACTCCTGGAAGAAGTTCTATGACCATAGTTCCCACTCATTTTCTAGTTCTTGGTCTCTCTAATCAGACTTTCTTCACAACACTCTACTGTAAGATTTCTTAATCAAGGTTGTCAACCTCCATTTACTGAAAGCCAGTCATCCATTCTCTGTCTCCATCTTACTCATTTAATAGAATCACCCACATGATCTTCATCTTTGTTAAAAAAAAGAAAAAAAATTCTCCTTTTCTAGGCTTCCATAGTATTAGATGAGCTTGTTTTTGAGCTCCTGCCCCTCATCCCCACCTGTTTCTCTGGGTTGCCTTTGGCTTTTCTTCCCCTATCTGACCTTCAAATGTTGGGAGGGTTCCAAGGCTCTTGTCCCCTTTCTGGGAACTCCCATGGCTCCAGAATCCTCTATAATACATTGATGATTCTCTGATTCAGGCCTCTCTCTGAATTCCAGATACGGCTAGCTAGCTGTCTCACAGACATCTCCTCTGGTTTATTTAATGGGCATCTCTTGTGTAAATCTTTAAAATGAAAACCATTAACTCTTGCCTCTCTTTTTCCACTCAATTCTGCGATTCCCAAAGCCTGCTCTATCTTGGTAAACGTCTTTAGTATCCATCCATTTAAATGTATAAACCCCCTGTCCCCCACCCCCCACCCCCAAAATACTGATACTGTTCTTTATTCTTTCTCTTTCTTTCACCCACATCCAGTCCTTTAGCAAGTTCTGTCTGATCTTTTTGCAGGATAATTGGTAGATCCAGTTAAAAACTCAGATACAGGCCACCATCATCTCTTATGTACAGCAACAGCCTGCCTAATGGTCTTTTCCCTCCACTCTTGAACTCTTCAGTTTATACTTTGCACAAGGATTAAAATGAGATCAGTTATTACTGCAGTGCTTTAAAACCCGTCCATTGTAGAAAGGTTTCTGTTACAGGTAGAATAAATACTAATCTTCTCTATGTTACTTACTCTCTTTGTTTCGGTGCTATATAAGCTTCTGAATGTATAACTTGTTCACAGGGATTCTTCCAAATGTAGAATAGTCCCTTGAAGTAGTAAATATCTGCTGGGGAACAGACTATTGTCATAAAACCCTTAACTTCATTATATTTATATTATTTGTTTATTATTTTATATTTATGAAAATTAATTGCCCACCCCAAGTGTAATTAAAACCTGTAGTGTTCAGTTTGTAACTTGTCATCCCCTTACTTAATAGTTGTTATTCTAAGTTTATGATTTGATACTTTGTACCTTCTTCTTGGGCCCTTCCAAACAACTTTGTAAGTTACATCAACAAATGTTAACGCCCTTCCTCCAGTCGAAGAAGTTAAGTCCTATGTGCAAAATTTCAGTAGGCGAACTGGAATCTAGGCTTTCTGGTTCCTAAACCAGATAACTTTATTGATGTTAATGTCCTAGGTGTGTGCCTGGTGGTGGTACAGAAGATTTACAATAACCCTTAAGACCAGCTGCTTTTTTATTTTCTAAATTTCCTCCAGTTACATTTTTAAGCTGTCTTTAGCTCTTTGGCTAAAGACATGCTTTTATCAGCATTAACATAAAATACTGGCCTCTGTTATAACCAATGTAAGTTTTGGCCAGTTATTTTTATAGTTAATAGTGGTGATATTGAAAACTACTAGGTGTTATATGTAATTAATGATAGGTCCTGTTAAGTGTGAGTTAAACTGATAGAACCAATATCTTCAGATGAGTTCTTAGCAAAAAGAAATTGGTGATTGACACAGAGAAGGAATGCAGTCTTTTATTTTTGCTAGTAAGATCACTAAAATACAAGACAAAACGAACTTACTGTCTAATATCTTTATATGAAAGAAAGGACACTTAATTCAAAACGCATCAGGCATGGGGCACCTGAGTGGCTCAGTGGGTTAACGCCTCTGTCTTCAGCTCAGGTCATGATCTCGGGGTCCTGGGATGGAGTCCCGCATCGGGCTCTCTGCTCAGCAGGGAGCCTGCTTCCTCCTCTTTCTCTGCCTGCCTCTCTGCCTACTTGTGATCTCTTGTCTATCAAATAAATAAATAAATAAATCTTTAAAAAAAAAAAAGGCATCAGGCATTAGTTCTTTAAAACAAATTTTGTTTTGTGGAAAACGTCACTACATTGATTGTCCTATCCCTCAGTTAAACCACAAACCAGTGCTAACTGCTTGTAGCCAGGTGTGATCTGGGAGCATTGCTCTAGTCAGAAGAAACTGCGTAGCTCCTAAATTATCATTTGCAAGTTTCTTCTCTCATACTGTCTTTCCCCTGGTTACAATTAGTACAGTCCTTTGATTCCTTTCTTTCTGTTAAACTCTGTCTCAAAGCCTGGAGCTCTGTGGAAGATTTCAGATGATGACTTCTGTCATCAGACAATCTGAAATGCTTTCTGCCGGGAATGGACTGACCTTGTTACAGTTGCTAATAAAAACATCTCTGGAATCTTCTTGATAACTTTAACAAAGTAAATAATTACTTTAAAAGGTTCATATTCATTTCTTATTGTTTTTTGTAGCAGCATAATTTCTTTGTTCTCTCTTCCACTATCTGCCTGCCTCCACATTGAGATCATCAGCTGAAACACTAAAAACCAAGAGCCTTCCAGTAATCTATTTTCCTGTCTCCTTCCTTGTTCTCTTAGAATGAGCTCTTTCACCCCCCAGAAAAAGATTAAGTTAACTAAATTAATTATAAATTTAAATTCATGATGATAAATTGAAAGTGGTATCATTCTGGTGCCTTTGCCTCCTTCTTTGATTTTTTTTTTTTATTTGACAGACTGAGATCACAAGTAGGCAGAGAAGCAGGCAGAGAGAGAGAGGAGGAAGCAGGTTCCCTGCTGAGCAGAGAGCCCTATGCGGGGCTCGATCCCAGGACCCTGGGATCATGACCTGAGCCGAAGGCAGAGGCTCAACCCACTGAGCCACCCAGGCGCCCCTTCTTTGATATTTTTAAACAGACTAAGGGAACAAATCATTTGTCACTGCTACCTGTGTTTTCATAACCCCCCCATAAAAATGTAAATGTGTGCAAACTTTGCTTTAGCTAATGGGAATATATCTAGGTTTGATAGGATCAGCAGGGTGAAGTTAGAGCAGGACCTGCTAGATGGGGTTAAGGAAAGGCAGAATTGATGTTCATCCAGCTCTCTCTAAACCTCTGCCCTCGTAGCTTTCCACTTCCACACTTCAGGCGGTAAGTGCTATGTGTCCTGTGAGGCATCTTTTCCCTTGTCGTGGCCATGGGTGCAGTCAGTGGCACTACCTATTTCTTAAGCTGGAACTAAATCCTAAAAATAAAATTCTGAAGAAAAATCATCCTAAGTTTCTGGTTTTTGTGACTTGCAAATCTTTTGTCAGTACCAAGTATATAGTAGACATTTTAGGAGAGAAGGTTTAGAGTTTAAATTAACTTTTCATTGTTCTTTAGTAAATAAGAGTGAGTTGACCAAGATTCTGTAAGTAAATCAAATAAATACATAATTCCCCATTTTTGGAGTGAAAACATCATAAGTAAAGGTCAGGGAGATGTTTAATTCCAATAGAAAACCCATCCAGCTGTCATATCAGTTCTGGTCTCTGGCAGTCTACAAGATGGTATAAAGTAATTTGATCAAAAATAAGCAGTTTGGAAAAGTGAAAATTCTTAATCCAATCTCGAGCTGTCTACCTGAAATGTTCTTTTAGAGTACTGTACACATTTTTCAGGGATTTAAATTCTGTACATTTGGTCAAAATCCTATCAAAAGGATCTTAGGAATTGTAATCTAAAGTGTGATGAATATGTTTAGAATAAAATAGGTATTTTCGTTTGTAAATGTGAAACTTTTCACTGAAATTTGTTTCTTTTCACTAGGTTTAAGTGGAAACCCTGCAGATATAGAGAGAAGAGAAGCAGTGTTTGGAAAGAATTTTATACCTCCTAAAAAGCCAAAAACCTTTCTTCAATTAGTATGGGAAGCATTACAAGATGTCACTTTAATTATACTAGAAATTGCAGCCATAGTATCATTGGGCCTTTCTTTTTATCAACCTCCAGAAGGGGATAATGCACGTAAGTAAATTGGGGAGGGGAAAAAAAGAAAAAAGACTTTAATGTGTGGTGTTGGTAAGTTCAGTTCATTTGCATACTTAAAATGTAATCATAATAGCAGGTCAGCATTTATTGACCATGCTAGACACCATTCTAATAGTGCTTTTAATAGTTAAATAGTCCATCTCAGATAATTGTACAGTGACACTATGAGATGGTGTCACTTCTAAGTGAGATACGGAGCTTAAAAAACCTGTCAAACTGTGCCATACCATGTGTTGGCAAGGAGCTAAGCTGCATATCAGTGGGGTTTGTGCCATCAGTTTTTAAGGTCTTCGAACACTAGGTTGAGATAATTACAGTTTTAATTTTGGTATTTTTTTTAATTTTGGGAAACAATATTTTAATTATATTTTAAACAATATTTTAATTATGAAAACAATATTTTTTTCTCTTACCAAACCATTACTTTTCAAGTTCTTCAGTTGTGTTATTATATGCATGATTTGGGTAATTGCCTTGACATTCTAAAAATGTTTCTACAATGCAGTTTCTTGACTAGTAGAAAAATACATCATACAGTGGTGTATCTACTTTAACTTATAGCTACAAATGATTTTGTTTTTCTCTCACCTTTCTGTGTTCACTTCTTTTTTAAATTTCTAACTCTCTTTTTTAAAAGCTTATTTAAAATAGATCCTCTTGGACGGTGCATTCTGTAACTGCTGAGAAATCTAGCTTGGGTTTTGCTTGCTGTATTTAAAACTGTAGAGTGAACGCATAGTAGTTTTTATATCAGAAGAGTGATGCACCAGTATTTTTGTTTGTAAAAACTTTATTCTTAGGCCTTTTAAGTTACAAAGACTTTGATAAATATTTGCTACTCTAAAAGTTTGGCTTAGGCAATGATTTAAAGTAATTCCATAAAAGGTATGCTTGGAGCCCATTTGAGAGTTTTGTTTTTTGGGTTTTTTGTTTGTTTGCTTGAGAAAGTTGGTCACAGAATACATCATTTTATCTGAGCCCAGTATAGATCAGCGTTTTTCAGCAGCAGTAGCACTGTTTACATTTTGCACCAGAACATTCTTTGTTGCCCTGCATGGTACCACCTTCCAGTGGAGGCAGCCAGAATGCATCCACATATTGCCAGGTTTCTCATAAGGGGCAAAATTGCCTGTGGCTGAGCATCGCTGATCTAAAAATAAGAAAAGATTTATTTAGGCAGTATTCTTGTCAACATTGAGCCAAATTATTTTTGAAACTTGTCTCTTTTTTTTGTTGTTAAAGAACACATATTTTGGGGTGCCTGGGTGGCTCAGTCGGTTAAGTGGCTGCCTTCGGTTCGGGTCATGATCCCAGGGTTCTGGGATCGAGCCCCACATTGTGCTCCCTGCTCAGCAGGGAGTCTGCTTCTCCCTCTCCCTCTGCTGCTCTGCCTACTTGTACTCTCTATCTCTCTGTCAAATAAATGAATGAATGAATGAATGAATGAATGAATAGATGAGGAGGGAAAAACGACAATTCTTTGGAAATAATATTCACCCAAAATCTCACTTCTTAGAGATTACTGCTATACTTGATACATAGTCTCCCAGATTTTAAAAGTATGTTTGTGTGGGTTACTTATGAAGGTATATATGTACATGTGTGGGTAGACTTGAGGGTCTGTAAATGTGTGTCTTTTATATGGCAAAGAAAGGTCATACCATATTCAGCAACATACAACTAAGTTCTGTAGTGCTGTTTTACCCGACTAGCATTATGGAATATTGGGAATTGGTATTCTACATTTCAGAGAGTTAGCAGACTTTTTTTTTTCTTTTTTACTTTTTAACATTTTTTACTCCCAAGATTGTAAGAAGACTAAAAACAATATTTTCGGTGGGAGTGGATTTTGTTACCAGGACAAATCATTTTGGAACTTGGTCTGCTTTCATTTGTAGGATATAATGACAAAGCCCTTTCCCAAATTTGCTTAAGGAGAATACTGGTATTAGATCCAACTGGAAAGGTAGTCTAGAGTTGTCAGTGTCATAAGACACTTCAAAAAAGGGTCAAAATCTACTAGAAGGTGGTGAAATGTTAGTGTTTACATTTTTTTTAACATTTATTAGTATACTCCTTTATCTTTTCATCATGTTATATTTTAACACTAAGTAGTAACTTGCTTGAAAGGAAATCCATTAATTGTCAATCTGCAGTCCTGGAACTCTGAAATTCTCAAAATTTCTTACTAGTGCTGTTTGGTGTGAAAATACTGATGGTTCTCAAACTCTTTGGTCTCAGGGCCCCTTTACACTTGTAGTATCAAGAATTCTAAAGAGCCTTTGGATTATATGAGTTACATCTGTAGATATCTACTTGTATTCTTTTTTTTTTTAATATTTTATTTATTTATTTGATAGAGATTATAAGTGGTCAGAGAGGCAGGTAGGGAGAGAGGAGGAAGCAGGCTACCTGCTGAGCAGAGAGCCCGATGCAGGGCTCCATCCCAGGACCCTGAGACCATGACCTGAGCAAAGGCATAGGCTTTAACCCACTGAGCCACCCAGGCGCCCCTCTACTTGTATTCTTAATTTAAATCGAGAAATTTAAAAATACATTGCATTTAAAAATTATAACCAGCCTGCTTCCTGCTCTCTCTCTCTGCCTGCCTCTCTGCCTACTTGTGATCTCTCTGTCAAAGAAAATCTTTTAAAAATTTAAAAAAAAATAAAATAAAAATATAACTAAGTGCTGTGTTATAATAGAAGATTATAAATACTGAAATTATTATTAATGAGATTTTTAAATGAAATAATGAAAAGAGTAGTAGTAGTGTTCTTCATTTCCATGTATCTCTTCACTGTCTGGCATAATTGAAGATAACTGGATTCTCATCTGCTTCTGCACTTAATGTGTTGTGTTGCACATGTAATGTAGTCTTTGGAAAATTCCACTACACATTCCTGAAATTTAAGGCAGATTACATCTTAGTATTATTATAAACATAGTTCTGACCTTGGGGTTCCTCCTGGGGTTCCTAGATGACACTTGAGAACTCCTTCTTTATACTGTTAATGTACACACTTGATGCACCATCCAAGAAATAGCTCAAGTGGAGAACTTTAAGAATGGAATATTTGCCTTGCAGTAGACTGAATTTAGACTGTGCATCTCTTTCAGGTGAATTTACAGGGGACCATGTTGGGAGAGATAGAGTTGTGTTACTATATTTGTACTTGGACTTCACTGAAAGCATTAGTAAAATACTTTTATACATATAGATGTGTGTGTATATATATATAACTGGTAAACTAAATCCTTTTGTGACTTTGATTTTGCAATTATTTGTTTCATTGCAGCTACTCTAAAAATTTGTGATGATCATCAGTAGGAAAAGGATTTAATTTCTAGAAGTATTTTACTACCATCCGTTTCAAGATCATTCTGGCTTTATCTATATAATCTAAAGTAGAACTATATATGAAATGAAATATGGTACCAACTTGTTTCATGTTCTCTTTTGAAATATTCAGTCTTCTAGTTCTAAATATGCATGCGAGATTTAAAGCTGAGAATGATATAATTGCCTCATAACTCCTTGCCCCCTGATCTCTGTCGCATTGATCTTTAAACATTTTTGGTTATATACCTTATTGGGAAGAAATCTGAGCATATATCTCCAAATGATGCATTTTGTGAATTATATTTATTTAGAGCTATATTCGTAATGTGTATACCGTATTTTTATAGTGTGCATAGTCTTAAACATATGCAGAAATATAAATTGAAATATTAAAAAGATGAAATGAGGTTTAAAATTTTGATGTTTAATAACCATAAAATACCATTATTGATAGCATGATTGAATATACATTATTATATTTTATAACTTTGATTTAACCTTGATTTCCCTTGATTTGGGTCTGAATTCGGTTTATTTTAGAACTTGGCTTTAGTGTTTCTGATAGCTGAAAAGAAACTTACAACATTATGTAAATCCGAATGCAGGAAGTGTATTCACTAATGGTATTTATTTTCACTCCATCCATCAGTTACATAAACGCTTCTATTGACATATGACTGGTAAATTCCATCTTCTGCTTTCAGTCTATTGTTCTTGTACACTTTTGTAACATTTGGCATTTTTACATTTTTAACCAATGAGATCAAAGCCCATTGAAATGCTTCATTTGGAAGATGATATTTTACCTGAATTTCAAGTTGGTAAAAGTGGTCAACATGGTATTTCAGCCTTCATCTGTTCTTGAGTCCAGACTTGGTCTACCTAATTCAGAGAGCTGATCTATCTTCTGGGCAAGGGAAAGGGGGAGGAGAAGCTGTCCTACAGCTTGCTTTTACTGTTCAGAACATTGTAAACCATAAATTCATTTAACTAGTTATTGTGTACAATGATAATGGTTATTTCTTCAGCTCAGATGTAATTCAGAGAGAAGTTTTAATATTTAGATGGGGAAGCTAGCACTCTTGATGGGTTGTCCTGCCATCTCCTTTGGAGAATATGCTTTTGTACCCATTGATGGCCGAATCCTGTTGATGGTCCTTGGGTTTTTGTGTTGTTGTTGTTTTTTCATTCTCATCATCCCTTTTATTTCACCACCACCAGTTGATTTTATTACAATCTCTGTGTTCTATCTCTTCGTCTGTCCCACATACCTCTCCTGGATTAATCTTTATTCAGCATCTGTATACATCAAATCATATCTTTGTTTCATGCTCACGATTTTGGAATTTGCTTTAATCATTTCTAGTATCATTCATTTACTCATTCTCTTCTTTGAATAATCTTTTTCCTGCTTTACCTGTCCTAAGAGAATAATTGACTTTTTTTAGACTTTTCAGTTCAATCCTCGGTAAGAAAGAACTTTTTTATATAGATATATACAGAAGAACATATGCCTTCATGTGAATTTATAAATAACCCAAGTGAACTTTTAAGAAGCAATGCTTACCTTTACTGTGTATATATCCTCTTTATTTTGCTGTGTTTCATTTTTTGAAATGCTGGTCATGAGCCACTGAATGGATTTTAGACTCACAAATAGATTATAGCCCAGAGTCTAAGTAGCAATGTTTCATTGTTCTTTCTTCAACATTGTTGACCTTCAATTTTGAGCTTTTGAGGTTCTTTCCTCCCTCATTCTTTTGTAAACTTTTTTGTGCCATAGAGCCTTTGTACTGATTTTAATCTTTCTCTGGAATGCTCTTCCTCTAATCTTTCCCTGGAATGCTCTTCCTGGAACGCTCTAAAGTAACTATATGGCTAGTTCTCTTTTTATCATTTGGCTCCTAGCCCAAATGTCATTGACACTGAAGAGAGGCCTTCTGTGTTCACACAGACCACAGTTAGCCCTTTCTTCACTTGATAGCACATCACCCTCCTTTATTTTCTTTATGCCATTTACTGTATCTGAAATTAATTGTGTTTTATTATCTGAATTCTTCATACACTATCTGCACCTTCCAACCTGAATATGGGTTTCATGTGAAGACAGAGCTTGTGTGTCTTACTTACTCCTGTATCCCCAGCCACTCAAGTACTGTCTGGCATCTAGAGTAGGTGCCCAAATAGTTGGGTTAATGAGTAGCCCTTGGCTTACTTTTTCATGTTCTGGAAACAAGTGTTGCTTTACTCCTGTAAAATTGATACAGTAAATAAGCATGATTCATGGGTAGCACATAGTATTTAAGTTTTCGTGTACATCTTGTCTAATATATGTAATGATATGGTCATGTGTGAAGGAATTCTTAACCACTGCTCTGCCTATGTTAAAGTGTTCTCTCATTTAATTCTCACAACTCTGGTGGAGTAGGTGGTATTATCCTAAATGGAGTCTCACCAGTAGGTAACTTGCCTTGAGGCTGAGATTTCATCTTCCCCAGTGTCCTTGCTCTTAACTAGAACCCTAGACTGCCTCCGTGCCCTGAGGGTGAGAATCTTCTTTAGCAGGGAACTTGACATAGTCAGCTTTTCTTATCATTATGGGAAGCTTCAGGTTCAGTAAGGTATTTAGAGTAAAATTAACAAGGTATGTAAGTATGTAAACATCATAATTAACTTACAGAATGTCTATTGTCATCAATTCAGATTCTTTTTTTTTTTTTTTTTTTTTTTTTTTGATAAGCATTTTCTTTCTTTCCATATAGTTTGTGGAGAAGTTTCTGTTGGAGAGGAAGAAGGTGAAGGAGAAACTGGTTGGATTGAAGGCGCTGCCATCCTCTTGTCAGTAGTGTGTGTGGTGTTAGTAACAGCTTTCAATGACTGGAGTAAGGAAAAACAGTTTAGAGGTTTGCAGAGTCGAATTGAACAAGAACAGAAGTTCACAGTCATCAGGGGTGGTCAGGTCATTCAGATACCTGTAGCTGACATTACTGTTGGAGATATTGCTCAGGTGAAATATGGTAAGTAAACAGTGAGCAGTACCTCTTAGGCTAGAGGTAAAATTCCTGTAATCCTGTTGGCAGTTTAGTATACCATTGCTTTTTGTTTTAGGCGATCTTCTTCCAGCTGATGGCATACTGATTCAAGGCAATGATCTTAAAATTGATGAAAGCTCATTGACTGGTGAATCTGATCATGTTAAGAAATCTTTAGATAAGGATCCCTTACTTCTATCAGGTATGAACTTCTTTCTGATCTTTGCACTTTTTTCTCTTCCACGATTGTATCCCGTTGTCAGCAAACACAGTTTCTCTTAAGAGCCTACAACGTGAAGGATTCTGTATTTTATGTTAGCTTCTACCCTATAATCCATAGGGACTTTTTTTTTTTTAATTGGCAGAGATATTAGAGATCTTGGAATCCAGAGCCCTATTTTACAAATGAGGAGCTTAAGTTTAAAAAAAAAAAAAAATCCAAATAAATAAGAGTTTTTGAGTCAGTGTTAGTGTAATGATAAAACTAAAATATGAGCCTAATGATTTCTGCTTTTCTGTCTTGTGTTAATTCTTTTGGCCTGTTGATGTATAAAATTAAAGAATGATTGTTTTTAAAGCAAATGAATGAATTCCCTATGATGAACAACCAAGGACAGGTTTTTGGGTTTTGTTGGTTTGTTTTGTTTTTTTTTTTAATTCTTTTTTAAGAACTGATATAGTCCTTAAAATTTATCTAGTCCGACTCCCTCATTTAACTGCTGAGGAATAAATCTGAGACCTAAATTATTTATCAAAGATTACATGACTGATCAACGGTAGGCCTAGCAGCGGCACACATCTACTAGGGAGAAGTGAATTTTCACGTAGCTAAGACTGCTGAGAACGAAGAGTACGATTTGTACAGGTAAGGGCACTGTTTGAAATGGGGACGTGGCTGTCTACCTGGGAGGCTCTTGTGACAGTAACTGTGGTAGCTTGACCTGAGGTTAATTGGAAATGAAAGGGAAGGGATGGTGGGAAAATTCGCACGCAGCCTTCTAAAATGTTGAATGAGAGGGAGCCCCAGAGTCCCACACTAGGCTCCAAAAGCATGCCAGTTCTTTCACATTTGATTTCCAAGTGTTTACTCTTAAGTTTTTAGTATTCTTTATAGAATTTATGAAATTGCCTCTAAGACCAGTGTTTATATACGTTTGTTAGGCTGAATTATACCGGAGCTTGGAGTGCAGAGAACGCTGCCCGTTTGTCTTCCATTACCATTTTCGGGTGTTAATGCTAACATTTTCCACATCGTAAGGAGATTTCTGCTGATTTAACTGCATAATAATTTGGCAGCTGGGATTGTTCCATTCTTCTCGGTGAACCTTATATTTTAAATGAACATGGTTTTACGGAAACCAAAGTCAAACTGGTGACAAGTCATTTAAGTCAGAGCCACAACTTCCGGGCATACACTTCAGTGTAACTATTACCTTTTTCGGATTTGCAAATATGTGCCTCGAACGCTGATGGCAGAACATCCCACCACTAAAAATCAGAGTAATTACATAAACACCACTATTAAAGCGTAGCAGTCCCAGTTATAACATAGACTTCTTAGGAAAAATCTTGGAATTTGTATACCTTCAAAATTCTGCACTACCAAGAATGTCCTGTTTGTTTTTTTCTTTACATGGGTGTGCTTGTAATTCATTCCAAGCAGACATAGCTTAGCTTAGTTTAGTGTATTTAAGTACAACGTATACTTACTTTATTTATTCCTTGCTGTAGTTTTGAGAAATTGCAATTGCTTTTTTTTTTTTTAAGATTTTATTTATTTATTTGATAGACGGAGATCACAAGTAGGCAGACAGGCAGAGAGATAGAGGAGGAAGCAGGCTGTCCGCAGAGCAGAGAGCCCGATGCAGGGCTCAATCCCACGACCCCGGGATCATGACCCAAGCCGAAGGCAGCGGCTTTAACCCACTGAGCCACCCAGGCGCCCCGAAACTGCAGCTCTTAACTGGATAACATCGATAGTCTTTCTAAGGACGGGGAAGCAATCTAATCAGACCTTAAGCCCCACACACGCTGTCTGGGCCATGGTATTCCGCGAACTGAATTTTGCCGTATATACTGCCTGGACTTCTGAGTACATCTAGCTTATTTACAGAGTGCTTAGCTCTTCAGGTTGATGTCCTTTACCTGAACTTTGGTCCTTTTCTATTTTAACAGAGATTGCTAGTGAGCTTTGTGTAGACTCAGGTCCCTGACACAGTAAGTGTACCGCAAGAACTCTGCAAATTTTCCATGGCTAAGAAAAGACCGAAATAACTTTGCAGAGTCCCTTATCGTAATGTGGGTGGGAAAGTTTTTCTCCATTTATTTCCCTATTCCAAAAATGTACTAAAAAACATAAAATGCATTTATTTTTAAATGTATTCTCATGATGCCATCCCTCACTGCTGTTCTTGGCTTTTTAAATTTAGATTTTTAAAAGCAGTTATTCAGTTAGCAGTGAGGATTTGACCAGAACAAAAACTGTTTACTTTGCCTGAGCACATTAACCACCAGCATCTGATTACCTGTGGTAAGGAGGAATAGAACGTAAAGAAGTTGAAATCTGCCAAAAGCCAGAATCGTTAAAAGAAATTGCCTTTTACATGTAGAAGTTGCTCAGTAAATACTGTTTCACTATCCTGAAATTCATTTCTTGTTTTCTTTGCCTGTTCACTGACGGAAAGGCTAATAATCCATGAAATACTCAGAATATTGAATTTTAAAAGCAAGAAAATCAGGGGCATCTGGGTGGTTCAGTCAGTTAAGCATCCATCTCTTGATCTCTGAGTTCAGGCTCTGTGTTGGGTTCCACGCTGCGTGTGGAGCCTACTTAAGACAACAACAACAAGACAAAGAATAAAAGCAAGAAAATCAAAGGCCTAAAATATTCACATTGGATAAGTTGCCAGTAATTAGCAGACAAATATAATTTTTTAACTACCGGAATAAGAACTTGTGCTTTATGACATTATTTAGCAAATAACCTTTGTGCGTTGACTTGGCAGATAAGATGGTGGTGAGGCAACAGAACCTGCCCATATGGTTGTAAACTAGGAGATCAGATAAATGTGATAACTGTAAAGAAGGCTTAATTGGGAGTTTAGGAAAAAGAGTTGCTTTTGAAGGCCACTTAAAATTCACAACAATATTATAGTAGAGAGATGCGAAGCCTTTTAATTAGCAAAGGTGCAGACGTAGCTGTACAAGTTGGAGAACGGTCAGCAGACTTAACCGGCATTGTGGTAGAAGAATATGCCCTTGGTCCCTTGACCAAGCTGGACTGAATCTTTGTCTTGCCACTTAATTGTTGTGTAACCTTGGGCAGATATTTAGAAAATAAGAAAAAATAATGCCTGCCAACTTTCAAGATGGTCGTAGGGGATAGTCAGAATACAATCGGCGTCCCCATTTCTGTTCCATAGCTTTCTGTCATGGCATTTTATGTTAGAATAGTGGATGAAAGGTTTGAGGGGTTGGTTGATCTCAAGGTGAAGACTTTGGATTTAACCCATTAGTTAGCATAGAATCAGAGGTCTTTGAGCCATGAGACATTTGTGAAAAAATGCACATTTTAGGGAAATTAAAACTGATTTCAGGACAAACTGAAAAGAGAGTACCTAGGAGGCTGTTGCACTAGTGTAGGCTAGCTGGGTTGAAAGCTGGTTTAGGAAGAGATTTGGGTTTGGGTGTGGTAAATAGAGCATTTGTTGCTATGGAGTCCTTTTGGTTATAAGCACATTTCTTTTTTAAGCAATATGTTTCTCAGAAGTGTCAATAATGATCATTGTAATGATTTTATAATTAAAATTAATGTGTATTCCTTGAATGCCCACAGATTCCAGGCAGTGTGCAAAGGCATTTTACATATGTGCCTTTAAGTGAGTCTCATTGTTTTTATTAAGGGTAGGTACTCTTATCCTCATTTTATGGGTGAGGAGTTGAGATGTGATAAGCTGATCAATCTCTCATGATACATGAGTGGTGGAGTGCACTTTGAATTCAGATGAAATGGATTACAGAGTTAAACCCTTAAGCCTAAGAATTTAGGTTATTTAACGTCTTATTGAAGTTATCTTATTAAGTACTGGCTATTAAAGACAGTATGACTAACGTTTGAAACTTGAAGGTAGGAGGAGAAAAACCTAACAATTTTATAAAAAGTAAACTCTCTGTTGCTGTAGGTACTCATGTAATGGAAGGCTCTGGAAGAATGGTCGTTACTGCTGTAGGTGTTAATTCTCAAACTGGAATTATCTTTACCTTACTTGGAGCTGGAGGTGAAGAGGAAGAAAAGAAAGATGAAAAGAAAAAGGAAAAGAAAAGTAAGATCAGCAATTTTATGTGAGAATTGGTATTTGGAAACACGGCAACCGGCTATAAGTACTGGCACAGAAAAAATAGACTTCTTTTATGAGGTTCTGATATGAAACGTTCTATAAAAAGTTACTCAAGGCCGTACTTTCAAGTGGTAGAATTAGTAGGGTCTCTTCTGTTTCCCAGTGTTTCTTGTAGACGGCACAGCCCATCAAGGGCTTTTAGTGAATGCATCAGTCCCTTGGACCGTAGCCAGACAAATTCAGCACCTCCTCGAACACCTTCTTCAGCCTTTATTGTTTATTCTTTAGTCTTAGCGTCTTTCCATTATCTGAGCAGCAAAGTGAATTAAACTCTCACTTCCAATTTGCTTATTTCGTCTGCTTCTTCAGTCATAACTTTCTTTGTCAACCATATCACATTTTGGTCTCCTGGAGCTTTTCATCTATTTCAAGTGTTCTACTGTTCACATTTTCCCCGTCTGTACTTAAAGTTGGTGGTTTCCGGACATAAGACGAAGACTTCCCATTGACACTTACTCTGTTTATTACATAATTTAGCCCAAAGTACTAGATATCAAGATTTTAGAAATTTGATCTCGACCCATTGTATCTGCTATCCCTGCAAGTGATGCAAAAATTGATAACCAGGGGCGCCTGGGTGGCTCAGTGGGTTAAAGCCTCTGCCTTCGGCTCAGGTCATGATCCCAGGGTCCTGTCCTGGGATTGAGCCCCGAATCGGGCTCTTTGCTCTGCACGGGGCCTGCTTCCTCCTCTCTCTCTGCCTGCCTCTCTGACTACTTGGGATCTCTGTCTGTCAAATAAATAAATAAAATCTTAAAAAAAAAAATTGATAACCATAGTTTAGCCACAAGCATCTTACCAGAAACTGTCATGGGTAGGGAGACAGCTCAGAATTATGCAGCTGGAGGCATGTTATTTTTCTTAAAAAGCCCTCCCCATGCTGCTCTAATTATCTGCTGTACCACCCTTTTCTCCCACTCAGGTTTGCGCCTACACAATTCTTTTTCTTTAGGGTGACAGCAGTTTACTGTGGTTTAGCCACTTGGATTTACTTAATTTTACTTAGGATAGTAAGCCCGTGTTTCTCTCTTACACATAAGTATTTTGAGATCTTCTAAAATAAAAACCTTGCTAAAATCTTGGTTTGCTTTAACTACAACCACTATTTTAATATTTGGATGTTTTATTTTTTGGCTTTCATCTTCAGCTGCAAAATTTTTAGTTCAAACAAAAACATACTCGAAAACTGACTGCAAGTGAAGGTTATCAAGACCCCCCATTCTAAGTTCTCTTGTCCCAGTTCTCTTGTCTCTAGCCCTCCTTGGGCCTCCTTAGGTTTCTTAAGGTGGAATGGAAGGCAGTTTGAAAACCAGTGATAATGATACCACTTACTCAATACTGTGTGCATTATCTCCTTAATCCTTAAAACCTAGGACATAAAGATGAGAAACCTGCTGAGATGCTGTGCTTGCTCCAGGTCAGAGATCTAATAAGTGGCGGATCAGACCTGCTTGTCTGGCTCTTAACCAGACACTGTGCTGCATCCTAATTTATAGGAGTCAAAGGTCAATGGACCCTATTTAAAAAGGAAGAGGAGTTTGCATCATGACTTGATTCTTGTTGAGGCCACCTTGTCTTTTCTAACAAGCACTATTTTTTCTAAGATCTTATATCTCTTTTTTTGATTAAACCAGTCAAAAATATTCCCAGGAATGAACATCTGACTAATTGTCTATCATTTTTTATTCTTGGGGTTATGTTTTTGTTTTTTTTGTTTTTTCCTTTGTGAAGTGGGGCATTTTTCCATCTGTGGACGTCAGCCCTTCTCTCATTCTCTCGACGGCTTTGGCCATTACCCAGAAGCATTTGGGGGTAATCTTTCTCCTTTCTAGAATGTAGCTGTCTGGTTCCTCTGAACTCAGAGCCTGTTGAAAGTAGCTAGATACTTTCTATATCCTCATCTATCATGAACAGCTGTTCCCTCTTGACACTCTTCCACGTTTCCCAGTTTGAAGATAGCTCTTCTAGATAGAGAAGGTGGGAGGATTATTGGCTGAATGGGCTCTGCCTCCTTTCTCATTTTCAGAATTACACTGCCTGCTCCAAACAATAGATGTATTCCCTCCTTGATTATTTTATTGCTTAAGATGTTCCCATGCTTGTTTTCTCCAAATTGAAACTAATTTGCTGAATTATCTTAACTGGTAGTCCTACGGGCCCATTCTTTTCATTCATATTCTAATTTTACTTACTTGCTTCTCCTGTCCTCTCTTTGTGGGTTGTGCTCCCCTTTCCAACACAGCTCTCCGGTGTGCCTGTTGTCTTCATGACATGTCTCCCTCCCTCCCTATCCCTGCCCTTTTCTCCTTTCTTAGAATTACATGTGTGTTTAGTTTGAGATCTTCTGGTACCATATTTGGGTTCATTGCAGCATATCAAAGAGTAAAGTGTTACAGAGAAATCGAAAAGGTATAGATGCCCCAAATTATTTTGGAGTATTTTCCTTAGTGAAGACCTAGGAGGTGATCAACCCAGCAGGTCATGGCAAGCCAAATGCTTTCTATCTGTACAAGCACACACCCTTGTGTAACAATTCTTTTATAGAAATGTGAACTACCTCTGCATAATTCAGCATGGCTGTCTTTATTTCCTTTGGAAAGCTTTAATTCCCATTTTGTTCCTACAGATAAGAAACAAGATGGAGCTATTGAGAATCGCAACAAAGGTAAGTTCACAAGGATAAGAGTCAGTTTTCATTATAGCTTGTTTTCATTATATACAAAAGTATATCTACTATGTACTGTATTCATCCAAAAGTAGGATACATGTAGCAGGGGAAATCAACAGTTTATGTTAACTTGGGTTAACTTCTCTTCCTGCCAGTACCTTAGTCATTTTGCCTTTACAGTGGCAATAAGATTTAAACTGTGATTTGTGGTAGTAAGCTAAGAGAAATCCAGACGTAGATGTCCTTCAGCTTAAGCACTTCAACTTTTTTAACATTGGTTATTACAATATTGCTAGGAAAAATGTGTTTAAGAAATAGAATATACAACTGAAATGGTTTCTTGCACTTAGGTCTGTAAACATGTACATTTTTCTATATGGTTTACACATAATGTTCTACTTTATGGTCACATCTGGGAGGGATTTATAGTGTTTGGAAATGAATCTTATCAAACACAACACAAGGGGAGAGAAATGATTTGGTATTAGTTCTTACTTAAGGATCCCACGTTTCTTCTTCTCTCTCACCCCTGTTACCTGGCACAACATTCTCAAATCTGGTACGGAGATTCACAACCTAGTATCACTACTGTCTTATTTTCTTTGGCTAGACATAGACACCCATGCACACCCAAAGCTGAATATTTAATCTTCTTATTAGAAGAATCTTTTCTAGTTTCTATAAGAAACTGATGTGTTTCAAAAATCGTTTCAAAATATTAATAGTTTTGTGTGCCTTAAAAAATGTAGTGAGGTTTTATTTGCTCTTCTATGTAGCAAAAGCCCAGGATGGTGCAGCCATGGAAATGCAGCCTTTGAAGAGTGAAGAAGGTGGAGATGGTGATGAAAAAGACAAAAAGAAAGCAAATTTGCCAAAAAAGGAAAAGTCTGTCTTACAAGGGAAACTTACAAAGCTGGCTGTTCAGATTGGCAAAGCAGGTATGATACACAGAAGAAAATAAGGTGTTTTGCTTTTAAAATATGCTGACCTTCTGCTTGAAAATGGCCTTTAGACCCACTTAAGTCTGTAAATTGTTGCTTTGTGAGTGGAAGGGGGTTTAAAAATATTTTCAGTTTTATCCACAGAATACCAGGTCTTTGAGTTTTGCGGATCCTCGTGATGTCATTGCAGCTGAGGGGCTCTTACCCCATTGTACATGGAAGGAACTAGCAATAAGGAGTGAGGTTAGGGTTAGTGCCAGAGACCGCCCATACTCTCATGTCTGAATTTCTCAGAATTTCTGGGAGCAGTAGAGAGAGTGCTAGCAGTGCGGTTGATTACTCAAGGCAGGTTACCCAACTATATTTTATTTTATTTTTTCAAAGGAGTGATTGATTGAAGAGAGAGAATCAAGGAGAGAGTACGCGTAAGGGTGGGGAGGGGCAAAGGGAGAGAATCCTTGGTCCTCCCTGCTGAACACAGAGCCTGAGGCAGGGCTCATCTCGCGACCCTGAGATCATAACTTCAGCCGAAATCAAGAGCTGGACACTTAATCGACTGAGCCACCCAGGTGCCCCCCCAACTTTATTTTAATAAGAAATTTCACCACACATTTTGCTCATCTTTTTATTGACTATAAAGAAAACAAGATACATGTTTTTCTAAAAATTACACTTAAATTGAATGGATTAGCTGAAGTACCATCCTGGTGAGGCCAAAGTTACTAAATTGCTATCCTCACTAGAAATACCTGTTAATACAACCACTTTGAGGTGAAGAAAAGAAGCAGAAGCAGAGCTCCTAGCTAAAAACAGAGCATGCCCTCTAGCAATATCATGTATGTGAAGGAACACACGGATAAATCAACATATACTATTAAATCACTTAGATTGGAGCACCTGGGTGGCTAAGTCAGTTAAGCATCTGCCTTCGGCTTGGGTCATGATCCCAGGGCCCTGGGATCAAGCTGGGGAGCCTGCTTCTCCCTCTCTGGGGAGCCTGCTTCTCCCTCTCCAGCTCCCCTGTGGTTGTATTCCCTTTCTCACTGTCTCTCTGTCATAAATAAATAAAATCTTTTTTAAAAAAATCACTTAAATCACATAATTCTACTTAGGAGTATGTTGGGAAAAGTGAGGTTTTTGCTCCTATTCTGAATAAGTTCATCCAGTAGCAAATATTTGCTTTTTGTAATGTGTAGCTAAAGGGTAATACTACGTCAGTTTTGGGGAAGGGGTAGATTTAAGGTAGTTGGAGTATTAGGTGCAGATATGTGGATTGGTCTTATTTTTTAATACTCATTTGTAAAAGGCTGAGTCGTCGACAAAATAGGTAAATGGTTTGTAGAACGTGAAGCACTGAGGATAGATAACAATTGAGAGAATTAATTTTTTTAATAAAAAACATAGGGTTCAATATTTAATTCCAAGTCTCCTCATTGATCAGATTTCTACCAGCTTCACATTCAGCAGTAAGCAGTTGCCAACATATGAAGTACCCATTTATTCTAAGCTTTTGGTATTTCTTTGTCATTACCTGTTATTTTGTCTTAGCTTTAGTAGAAGGCCGAAGATACAAGTAAGTCTAGGAAAGAATCATAAACACTTTTCTACCAGTTCTCCTGGGGACAGGGCTATACTTGGAAGCAGAAATTAAATCTGACAATGCCAAACGATGAGTTAGTTGCAAAAAAAAAAAAAAAAAAAAAAAAGAGGTAACAGTTTCTCAGAGACATTAAAGTAAGTATTCTCAAACCAGTGGTAATTTCTTCTAGTGGCTAATACGTAACTGACAGCGGAAATGTCTGGACTACTGAAATAATGACATTTTTTTTTCTTTCTTTTTTTTTTAATATATGGAAAGGTTTGTTGATGTCTGCCATCACAGTTATCATTCTAGTATTATATTTTGTCATTGATACATTCTGGGTTCAGAAGAGACCATGGCTTGCAGAGTGCACACCAATTTACATACAGTATTTTGTGAAGTTCTTCATTATTGGAGTCACGGTTCTAGTGGTCGCAGTTCCAGAGGGTCTCCCCCTGGCGGTCACGATCTCCCTGGCTTATTCTGTCAAGGTAAGCAGAAAACGGTAAAGTCGATTTACTAAGTTTAAGGCTTTAGTTGGTGGAGAAAATTCACACATGTGGTGCCTCTTTTCTTTCTGATTCTGAAAGTAGGCGTCTTCCAGAAATGTATAGTCTCCTTTAGAAATGCTCTCACAGGTCCTGCCCCTGCCCAGAGTTGACCCTCATCACAGCACAGCCAAGCTTCTGCACAGTAGGCAGACTCCTGTTCTTGAAGTAGAATCCAGCTCTGTCATTTCCTTGTGTAAAATGCCAGTGACTTCTCATCACACTTAGAAAAAATCCAAGCTCCCTCTGGCCCGCAGGGCCCAGCCAGTGTGGTCCTATGGACCTCTCGGTGCTCCTCTGGTCCAGCCTCACCAGCCCCCACAACATTTGTCACCTAGTCCAGGGCCCACTCGCTCTGTCCTGTGAATCACCGGCTCTTCCTCTACTCAGTCTCTTCTGGTATCAGTTCCTAGTTTCCGAGTAGAATGCTGAAAACAAGCTTTGATGCCTTTGCTCACTACAGTTTACCTGAAGTTGTAATCTGGTTGAAAATTACTAATTTATTTTAATTAATTTTGTATCTTACATGGAAAAGGTGAATTGGATTTTCAAAAAGGTTTAGCTTTTTGGGCAATTTTGATCTTTCAGAATGGCTTTTCAGGTAAAATCATACTTAACGGGCAGAATGCCACTCTTGTCAATTTTCTGGTGTTAAATTAGCAGTTCTTAAGTAGTATTCCTGATGGCGCTGAGCCGCATGGACAGTCACGGTTTCCGCTGGCGTCCTCTGATCCTAGGAATTCCAGCGTCCTTTACAGTTAACCTGTCAGGATAAGAATATTTTTTGCTTACTGTTTATTTTCTTTTCAGGCATTTAACATTTTCATTTCAAATGGCACATGTTTCAATATGATGAAATACAGTGTAACACCTATTTGTCTTTTTTTGTTTTTGATGTTTTGAAATAATTAGAAGTAATTGGGAGAAACAGTTTATCATTTTATCAATACTGTCCGTTCATCTGGAGCAGTCATCAGTAACATTAATTTTTCAGTTTATCAAAAAGATATAGGCAGAATTAATTTACATTCATAGGAAATGAATAAGAGCATTTTAGCTGCTGTTCTTTAATCTCTTTATTGAAAGTGTTTAGCCCAAATGTTACCACTTACATTGTTCTTCTTGGAGGTGTGTAGTCTTTCTGGATCCTTTATTAGTACTTTGTGAAATTGAGCACCTTTTTTTTTTCCCACTGTAGAACTTCATTCTTTTAATCTTCAATATTCACAAGTAATTTGAGAGGTACACCTCTTCCCCATATTCATTTCTTGAAAGGAACCAGTTTCTGCAGTATCTAGCTTATCAGTAGTCACAGACCACACTTTGTAAACTAGCTCTGTAGTTTTTTAACCCATTCTACATTTTTGAGAATGAGTTATCAAGCATTTTAATTTAAATGCCTTTTGGGGTGACTGTGAAAACTCTCTCGGAGTTTTTTAGAGACTATTTTGTTCTTTTAAGTAAGAGGAAGAAATTATCCTAAGGATGAGAATGCCAGGTGTATCAGCATATGGATAAGATAAAAATGACCCATTCTGGTTTTGATATCTTATCTCAGTCTGTCAGCGTTTTAAAAAAAAAAGAAAATCAGACAACTGCATGCCTACCAGCTCAGTATTTTAACTGATAAAAGCTACTTTTTCCTTGGTGATTTGTTTTCCACTTTATAAGGAGAAAATTTAATCCTTAAAAGTCATATACTTTTACAATGCATAAGTACCTCTGTAAGTGGAATACAGATTGTCATTGCTCTTACATAATGTCAAGACACTTCACAGAAGCTTTTGGAGGTGTATAGTCAACATGATCTGCAGATGAGTATAGGTATCTGTATTCATTTACTAGATTATGGTATGCATTGGTTAAAAAAAAAAAATGTAACCCCAGAAAGCTAATATGCTCTTCAGCTTATTCAAATAGGTCAAATATACTAAAATTCTTCCAGTATTAAACTGATATTTATACTGTATATCTGTATGTAGCTGGGAGTTTTAATTATTAAAGTACTTTACAATTTTATGTAATGAGGTGATTGGTTTTGTATGTAGCTTAACTAGGTGGTTGTTTTTTTTTTTTTTTTTGTCACCATAGAAAATGATGAAAGATAATAACTTAGTAAGGCATCTGGACGCTTGTGAAACCATGGGAAATGCTACAGCTATTTGTTCAGATAAAACAGGGACATTGACAATGAACAGAATGACGGTTGTTCAAGCTTACATAAATGAAAAACACTATAAAAAGATTCCTGAACCAGAAGCTATTCCACCAAATATTTTGTCTTACCTTGTAACAGGAATTTCTGTGAATTGTGCTTATACATCAAAAATATTGGTAAGGTTTCTTTAATAATTAATTTGCATATGAAAATTAATTTTTATATAATAATAGATTATATGTAGCTCTTCAGACCTACCCTTATTATATATAAATTGGAGAACTGGATGTGTTAAGTTTTTAGAAGTTACATAAGTTAGATAATGTATGTAAGTTTCTGTAATACAATTTGTGTCACAAGTAAGACTTGTTGATCAACTTATATCTTGTTTACTTGCATTTTCCTCCTCCTATATTTTGAATTTCCTGTGTTCAGAAACTCTCAAGCCTTATAATAAGTTCTTAATTTTAAATTCTTACTAAATTTATTTTGTGAAAGACCAGGCTATCTTACTGTAGAAAGTCAACTCTCAATTTTCTAGAGAAAATTTTGAAGCCAGATTTCACCTTAAATGAATATGTTCTTATATATGCTTGCTACATGCTCTGTTTGGTTTCTCAGTACGTCCTGCCAATGCCATCATCCTTAGACTTTTTAAAATTAACTCAATAAAGTAATTCTCGACTTTGTGCTGCCTTAGAATAAAATATTTTTAACTCTGCAAGTTAAAAGTCTTATTTGCAGTATAAAGTATGGAATTGCTTGAGCTGGTATGTGTCCTAGTGATTCATGGATGAAGACCATGAACCGAATTAATACTACAAATTGTCTAGTGAAAATGTGCATGAATTGGATTATTAGACTGAAAAGTTATGAGATCCTGGTTCTAGATCCAGCTTTGCCTTTTACTAGCTGAAAGTCTGGAGCTTTACTTTGGTCAGTTGTTAAGTAAAGATGCTCACATCTGGCCTTATTACTGTAGCAATAGTTATATTTAAGGTGGTATTTGTGAAGATAAGATAAAGGAAGTAAAGCTTTTATACATGTTTAAGGCAACAGTACTTTATTTTAACGCATATACTTTTAAGTTTAAAAACCTGTATAGTAGATTTAATTTTGAAGTATATAACATAAATGTTTCATGAAAACAGGAAGAGAAAAGGAAAGGAATTAAAATTTATTAAATCTCACTGTGTGTCAGGAGCCAACTTTAAACTTTACATGCCTTATCTCACTTAATTCTTGGGTCATAAGTGCACCTGTTTTCCAGATGTTGAAACCAGGGACCACAGCAGTGGGGTAATTTGCCAAATATTCACGTAGCTGGTAACTGGCAGGGCTGAGATTGGAATCCATGTCCTTCTCACCCCAGAGATCCTTCCCACCCTACCTTTGTGTGTCCCTCTTTGAGATGCTGATATTACTAGACGTTTCCTATATAGTTTTGTTTGAGAATGTCACATTCTATTGTAAGTTAAATTGTCATAGAGAAACAAGATGATACTAGCTTCTAAACCTTTTTCTCTTATAGCCACCAGAGAAAGAGGGTGGATTACCTCGTCATGTTGGTAATAAAACTGAATGTGCCTTGTTGGGACTTCTTTTGGATTTAAAACGAGATTATCAGGATGTTAGAAATGAAATACCAGAAGAAGCACTGTACAAAGTCTACACCTTCAATTCTGTTAGGAAGTCCATGAGTACTGTCCTGAAAAATTCAGATGGAAGTTTTCGAATATTCAGCAAGGGTGCATCTGAGATAATTCTGAAAAAGTAAGAGGAAAATGCTTAGATGAATAAATTGCTCACTGTAGTTGCTTTATGGAATACCTACTATGTTGTTATTGTTGCTGTTTCCTTTTTTGTGAACATCAGGCATTTGATAGGGCCTCAGAGCTTTTCAGCATTATTTTAATGGTATCTAGGTGTTTGCCCATGGTCTTCTGCCGTTTTTGTACTTCTGTTTCTTTTATTTCATAGTAGTTTGCAGGAAGGAAAATGTGCCCATTACATGAAGTCTGATAGACTTAATAAAACAAACCTCAATCTTTGCTTTTAGACGTGTTGATTTCGTTGTTACAGAGGATCACGAAAAATAAAGGCCTTCTGGGAAGAAGAATTCAAGTCTAGATCTTCAACACCACACTGTAGATAGTGAGCTTGAAAAATGTGATGAATGAATTATAGATGAGTTTTTAGAATAGCAGAGCATTAATACTAGATCTTCAGAATTCTCCTTTTATATCAGAATGAGGTTTTATATCTGTGCTGCTGCATTGTGATACTTAAATATCTTCCTGTCATATTAAATGATCATCTTTCTCTTTTACTGTCCTTTTACAGACCAGTAGTTTCAATTTTGACATTACACACTTACGTAAAATTTTTCTGATGTTTGTATGTCTTTGAAATTATTTTGGTTTCCTTAATTCCAATAGAGAATTTAATAACGTAATGTAAGAGCAGCCTTGGAGAATTAGAGCTCATTTGAACTTACGGCATTTAAAGTATTTTTGCTTTTAATTTGCTTATATGTAGTTTATAATCTAGTGTTATCTTAATGAACACTTGACAGATTATATTCTAATAGGTTTAAGAGACAGGTCTATAAATAAATCACTGAAGTGGCAGCACATGACAGATGGTTACAGAGTCTTAAGATGAGATCATTGTCAGATGAAAGATGTGACACTTTAGCTAGGTTTCGGTATGAAGAACATCAAGGTGAAGGAAGCCACATTAAAGGAAAGGAGGCGGGAATACACGGCCCATATCGAGAGGTAGCTAGTCGCCATAGTTCATCTGGGTAGTAATGGGCCTTTGTGACACACAGACCACATAGAGCCTTCTTTTTATTGAACACTTGGTTATCTGATGTCAGTGTGAAAGGTTAGAAATCTGTCTCATCCATGCCTTGCTGAATAGCAGATAGGTGATACAGGGAAGATTTCTGTACCAAAACCAGTCAAGCTTTTTGACCACCAGCTCTGAGGCAGTGAAATGAAAGGATGCATGTGAAACATCTAGCTTGGGGTCTGATAGCTGGTAGTCCCCCAGTAATATTTACATTTTGTTGTAGGGGTTCTTATACGTTAGGCTAAGCAGGAAAAATTAAGTGGGTCAGAGGATACAACTGGGTGTTTTTTTCATCAGGTGGTAGCAGGAGCAAATCTGTGATGGAAGATAATTCTTACATCAGGAAGGAAGGTGGGTTGGGGGCAAGGAAAGGATGGACTGGAGACAGATAATAATTTAAAAAGCTATTACAGTAGCTCTAGCTTGAAGTAAGAGCCAGGAGAAGGCAGTAGCAGGGTGGGAACAGAAAGGAGAGGCAACATTGAGGAGACTGTTAAGAGGTCCAATATGTGGGACTTATGAGCTGATGCTGTGTAGGTGATGGGAAAAGGAAGCATGCAGGTGAGATTTTTAGATTGACTGGGGCGAGTGTTGATACGGAGAAGCCAGCATTTAGACTTGCACAAGGTAGGTCTAAGGTGTTGCTCCAGCTTCCCTGTGGAGCTCCTCAGCGGTGATGGAGAGCTTTGGAAAACCATCAACACAGAAGATGTGGATTTGGCCATCACCGCCTAGAAGGAGGAGGAGGTGGCATCACCAAGGGAGAGGGGCAGAGCAAGGAGTCATAACAATCAACTTTAAATAGGGAAGTACATCGTGTGATTTCTGTTTACTACATCATTAAAATTTTGTAGTTAGTGTCGCTGAAGAAAAAACTATTTTGGCATTATGTCTCTCGTTTCAGTAGAACGCTTACTTTAACAATAAGTTATTTTCTTTTTTCATGGTTAAAACAATATAGGTGATGAAACAACATCTCAGGTAAGGGGTTGATTGAATTTGATTTTTTACTTTAAAAGAAGAATATTTGTGAATTTTGTGTTAATGCTTGATTCTGTACCAGGATGGACAGGTGTGTAATTTATTCTCCTCTGCCACTAGAGGTTCTTTGTGAAATTTTAAAAGCATTGCATTTCCAAAAGAGAAGGTTTAGAGAATTATCTAGAATAACTGATAAAGCAGAGAACTATAAAATGAGAACCATATAAACTAGAACTGTTGTATAAAGGGAAGGGTAAAAAGCCAGTGTGATTTAAGTCTGTGGAAATGCAGCATACGTAATTCTCTAAATTCCAAATATCAGATCCCATGATTTCTAGCCCTTCCAGTTCACTTAAATGGCATTAACCATTATTTTTATTAATTATTGATGTTTGGATTCAATATTTCCTTTTAGGTGTTTCAAAATCTTGAGTGCTAATGGTGAGGCAAAAGTGTTCAGACCAAGGGACCGTGATGATATTGTAAAAACAGTGATTGAACCGATGGCATCAGAAGGCTTGAGAACCATATGTCTTGCATTCAGAGATTTTCCAGCAGGAGAACCTGAACCAGAGTGGGATAATGAAAATGATATTGTCACCGGCCTCACGTGCATTGCTGTTGTGGGGATTGAAGACCCTGTGAGACCTGAGGTGGTGAAACGTTCTGTGCTCTGCATGTGCGCAGTCTCTTAACCCTAGGGGATCCAGGCACTGACTGGGACCAGCTTTCTAGTACCATTCTTGATGTTTGTGATTTTATTGTTTTTTCTTGAGTGAATCCAGGTGAAAAACACAGTGCTTGTGATGTATATGCTACTTACTGATGGTTTGGGGTTTTTTTTACCTTTTTTTTTTTTAACTGATGGTTTTTAATTAGACTGCTTCTCATTGGGATTTTATGTACTGATAGCACCATAACCTAACACGGTGCCTTGAGTTGGGTAGGTTTTTTCAGTTGATATTTTTTTTTATTTTTTTTTTTAATTTATTTATTTGATAGAAATCACAAGTAGGCAGAGAGGCAGAGAGAGAGGAGGAAGCAGGCTGTCCACAGAGCAGAGAGCCCGATGTGGGGCTCGATCCCATGACCCTGGGATCATGACCTGAGCCGAAGGCAGCTTTAACCCACTGAGCCACCCAGGTGCCCCTTCAGTTGATATTTATATCAAATAATAGATGTTTTAAGTTACTTGTTTTCATGGTCTCTAGACCAGCACTGTTCAGTAGAACTTTCTTGTGATGATAGAAGTTTTCTATATGTTTTCTGTATATTTTCTACAGTAGCTCTTTGCCACATGTAACTACTGAGTTTTAGAAGCATGGCTAGTGCAACTGAAAAAAATGAGTTTTCTATATTTTATTTAATTTGAATTTAAACATCCTAGTACCATATTTGACAGCATGCATCTATACACTTTGCTTGTTTTCTTTAAATCGTTTATTTTAAAGGTTATTGAGCAACCGCTAAAGGTGCCAGGCATTGTACTAGGTAATCTTTATAGACTTAAAGATTTTTGAAATCCAGTCCCTGGCCTCAAAAAAGTCACTGTTGGGTGGGAATGGACAAACATATAAATATAATCCAGGGTGTTAGTACATTGTTAGATTTATCCAGAGCATGTTACATGGGCACAGAACATGAGCCCCCAACTTTGTTTAAAGCAATAACATCTTTTTAATGAATTCTTACTGTGTGCCAACTGCCTTACATATGTAATTTCATTTAATGTTCACCTCTGTGACATTACTCTCATTTAACAGATGAGGAAAAAAAAAATCAAGGTGTATAGAGGTTAACTCTAGACCACAGAACTAAACTATTATGTTTAAATTTGGCTTTGTCTAAAACATGTACTGAAAACACTGCTATGCTCTGTGAACCACTGAAGGGGTCAAGTAAGACTTCTGGGAGGTTAATTACCTGATCTGAGTCTTAACGGATGCGGTGTTAGCTGAACCTCAAGGGACAGTTGTAAGCACATTCTGAGCAAAGAAGCAACATGAGTAAAAGCACAAAGGCAAAAGCAGCTTCTGTTCAATGACTCTCAGCTGATTCAACACCCAGTGTATAGTACCAGGTACTTCTTTTAGGAACTGGAAATACTGCAGTACACAAAATAGTCATGAAGTTTATATTCTAGAGAAGACAACCAAACAGACAAAATGATAAATTTTTGGACAGTATGCCAAGTGAAAATATATTCTGTAAGGAATAAGACTTGGTCCCTACCCTCAGTGGCTTTACATTCTGGTTGGCATATGGGGGTACTTGGGAGGGTGATACCAGATACGACAATTACAAGAGTGAAAAGGCTGTAAAGGATATGCTCAGGGTGATGAAATTAGGTGACTTAGACCACATTAGGAGATCTCCGAGGATATGACATTTGAACTAAGATCTGATGGCGGAAAGGGAGCCAGCCACATTAACAGCTACAAGAAGAATATTCAGGCAAATGGAACAAAAAATTCAGAGAGGGGGTTGAGGGTGGAAAAGAATATATTAACTATTTCAGAGTTAGAAAGGAGGCCATATGGCCATAAGTGTGGACAAGAAGGGACAGATAAGATTATCATTGGTCTTAGAAAACAATATGGGTTCTGAATTTTATTCTGAAACTCAGTGGGAAGTAAAGAAATTCAGGCTGGGAAGTAACACAATTTGTGTCATTAAAATACTGTTTGGGGTACTGTGTAAGAAATAGAAAGAGGAAGTAAAGCAGAGAAGCCAGATTATTACAGTGATCCCAGGAAGAGATGATCTTGGCTTAGCACTACATACTGTGTGGCAGGGAAGACAAAAAGAGAGGCATGATTTCAAAGTAAATGGAAGTAAAACCAATAGGAATGAATCTGTTGGGTTTGGATATACTATTCTTGACATTTTTGAAGTGTCTGAATCATCCTAATGTATGTCCTGTAGGCATTTGGACCTACTAGTAGCTTGAAAGTAGCCTAGGCTGGATACTCACCCGAGGGGCTCCAGGAGCTCTCCTGAGGAGATTCTAGTTCCACAAGTAGATGTCTTACAGAGGAGGGACAGTCAGTCTTCCTTCACTAGCTGAGTGGTAGATGATACTACTGAAGGAGTAAGAGAATCAAGCTGCCATCTTTTGAGAAATGATGAAATACCCAGGTGGGTAATGTTTGCCAACCTTTGGTCAAAAGGAAACCAAAATTTTATGCATTGATTTATGGCTTAGCTCTTACCTAGATGTAGTATTAGATCAGGGTGTCTACAGCTTTTGTCCTTTGGAAAATAGATTGCTGTTCTCATGCTCTTGGCATTGAGGTTGATAAAAAATTTCATCTTTTTTTAAACATGAAAGTGGCACTTAATTTTTTTTAGTACCACAAAATGAGATGGATACTTTGAGACTAACGTGAGACAATGTAATATAAAATAGCTTTCTCTGAGTGGGTATTGTGGACTGCATTTCTGATACAGAGAATTTTGATTAGGTATCTAGAATAAATTTGCGTAGGTACTTGAACAAGGTAATTGGCTTCTCTTCAATTTCTTATTGTAAATGTAGAGGTGGTTTGTGGGCTTTATTTGAAGATATTTGGTATGGTTAATAGGCCATTAATAAATATTAGTTTGCCCTTCTTTAATATTATTTGCCACATGGTTTTAACCCGACACCAGTTTCTCTCTTTTATTCATTGTCCCCCTATTCCAGGTGATCGCAGGATACCACCCAATCATTGAGTGCTTGGGTGGACAATTTTGGGTTACTTTTCATCTCAAATGAGATATCAGGATATATATTACATTTATATAGCTAACCAATGTTTTCAAAATCAAATAATTGGTTTTTTTTAAATAATAGAAGCATGTGCTGTGCAAAGACACAGTTTTGTCTAGGTAGGCCATGAAAGCTGTCCAGAGACATTACATTTAAGCTATATTTACAGTAGAAGTCATAGACTATCAGTCTGCAAGGCCAAATTTAGCCTTCAGTCAGATTTCCTTGGACTGTGAGTGGGTGTGTGTGTGTTGTGTGTAAAGCATTATGTTTCGAGAGAGCATACACAAATGTAGGTTTCTACTTTCTCTTAAAGTTAGAGGTTCTATCAACATTGGGCATTTATTCCATCATAGCAAAAAAAGAAATAGGCTAAAGCCAAGTAGCTTTCTCATTAGGCATTAGTTTTGGGTTCCGTGTTTTTCCCATTTATGTTACCTACATGGCTCTGTAGGTGTTTGCATTTGCAGCCTCTGCTCCAGAGGAATCAGTATGGATTTCCTGATTAGAAAAGAGCAGGAAGTATTCTCTAGGCAAAGGGAATTTCCAGAGGCAGAGAAACAGAAACAATACATATTTTACTCATCCATCAGGCTGTCTTGTAGAGAAAAATTTTAGATAAATCTAGAAATTATTTTGAGGTTCATTATGAAACTCTGTTTTACTAAGAACTTTGCGGCTTATAGTGTAACAGTAGAGAAATAGTCATGTATTTTTTTTTTAAGAAAATCTATTAGAAAAATAATTCTATCAGGTGTATCAGATGTTTTACAGGAGAAACAAACGTAAAAACAGGGATACCAATTAGAAGGCTATTTCGGTAGTTCAGGCAACAAGCAGGGGAGACAAGGTGCAGGGAAGGTTTGAGGTAGAATCCACAGGACTCATTGTCATCTAAAGATGGATAGAATAAGAGATTGGAAGAGCTCAGATGACCCGTAGGTTTCTGTTAGGTAGGTTTTAAAAAAACATTGCCCCCCCCTCCACCCTTTGGACTCCCAGATTCCACTGTCCACTTCTCTGATGAAATTATGAACTCAGGGGCACCTGGGTGGCTCAGTGGGTTAAAGCCTCTGCCTTCGGCTCAGGTCATGATCCCAGGGTCCTGGGATCGAGCCCCACATCGGGCTCTCTGCTCGGCAGAGAGCCTGCCTCCCCTTCTCTCTGTGCCTGCCTCTCTGCATACTTGTGATTTCTATCTGTCAAATAAATAAATAAAATCTTTAAAAAAAAATTATGAACTCAGCACTCACAATGAGGTGGGAGAAAGATGTAGATTGGAAAATTATTAGCATAAACATGACAGTTAAATGTACAGAATAAGTAAGGTAATCCTTAAAAGATACAGAGTGGGAGGGAAAAAGTGAGCCACCTTAACCCTAAAGAATACATCCCAGCATTTTATTCTGGTGTTGTCTGGGCAGTAAAACCAGAAAGCCAACCAAAAAGAACTGCATAATGGTTGGGGGTGGAGGAGCATTTTAAGAAGCCTTTGGTAAATAAATAATGCAAACGAGTTAAGTAGGATCACAACTGAAAATGAAGCCTGAACTGGGACTGTGGAAATGGAAGAGGATAGAAGAGATTATTGGGAGTAGTTCAAGAAATATTGAATATCTTGAGATGAAAGTAAAATTGTCATCGCTTGTGGGACTATGCAGTAATGCATTATTTGAAAATACTAATTTTCTTTCATAATGTGAATTTTTTCTTTGTAAACCAGGTACCAGAGGCAATAAAGAAATGTCAGAGGGCTGGAATTACTGTGCGGATGGTCACTGGTGATAATATTAATACCGCTCGGGCTATTGCTACCAAATGTGGTATTTTACATCCGGGGGAAGATTTTCTATGCCTCGAAGGTAAAGATTTCAACAGAAGAATACGAAATGAAAAAGGAGAGGTAAAGGTTTCTTTAGTTTTTGTGTTGATGTATTTTTCATATATTAGGAATTTCATTCAACAAATAACATATTGAATATGCACTGTGGGTTACGCATCACACATGAGGGAAAGCAGCCTGCTCCTACGAAGCAAAAACAACAACGTTTTTGGAAGCAAAAGAGATTAGTGGTAGAGAAATTTGTCCTAAAGGGAGTGAACATTTCTTTTTTTTTTTTCAGTCTAGGCCAATTTCAGAAGTATAATATATATAAGTGAGTATGGGAGGAAGAGTTGGAGAAGGCTAATACAGAGCATATTTTAGGACACCTCAAACTCTGTGCTTTTCATACTATTTTAAGGTGTTTTTATTTTCATAGGCAGTGGGAAGATTTTTAAGATTGGATCTTATGATGGTATATATATATATATATATATATATATATAGGCCCCCAACCCAGAGGATTTGATAAGATGATAGGTTTGGGGCCTTGCTGAAAAATTTGCATTTCTGACAAGTTCCCTTGAGTTGCTGATGGTGCTGGTCTGTTAACCACGCTCTTGAGAACTGCTGATACATATGCCAGATAACTAATTTGGGAATTATAAAACTAATTTGGGTACATTTTAACTTTCACGAATATTTATAGATTGAGCAAGAGCGGATAGACAAGATTTGGCCAAAGCTTCGAGTACTTGCCAGATCATCCCCTACTGACAAACACACACTGGTTAAAGGTGAGTGAATTTTATGGCTAATTCACTGTTTGTTCATACAGAAATGTGTTCTGTTTCCCAAAGTAATAATAGATACCGAGTAGTAGATTGGATCTTGGATATTATCTCTTCCGATAAAATCTAAATATATTTCCTTTTGACACCTTCCGTGAACTGTGTTTATCCTCATTAAAACAGGATATTGCTCTTAGTGTAACCTTAGTTTCTGGACTTGGTCCCTATCCAACACCTCAGCAGTTTCCATTTCTCTGTATTCGTTTGTTTATTTTTAACGTCGAGTCTGTAAAACTGGCTGGCCAGGATACTCTGCAGAATCACCTTATTAATTAAAGGGGATATTTTTACAGCACAAATATTTACTTTCGTTTCAGGTATAATTGATAGCACGGTGTCGGAACAACGCCAGGTTGTAGCTGTAACTGGGGATGGTACAAATGATGGCCCGGCCCTAAAGAAAGCTGATGTTGGATTTGCAATGGTAGGAACTTAACCTGTTTAATATTCAGATGTAATTTCCTGGCTAAGTTGTTTGTTATTAGATTGCAACTAACTTTTTTCACTTATTGAAGAGCGAGTGTATGAGTGGGGGAAGGGCCAGAGGGAGCGGGAGAAGCTGGCTCCCTACTGAGTGTGCAGCGTGACACAGGGCTGGGTCCCGGGACCCTGACATCGTGACATGAGCCAGAGTCAGGTGCTTAACCCACTGAGCCACCCAGGCGCCCTGCTGTTGATTTTCAACACTGTCCTTCAAGATTTGAGTGAAAATAGTATGTGCCTAAATTAGTTTATAAGTCTGAGTATTTTGTGACCATGTTCATATGATGCAGTGAAATCTGGCTAGAAGGTGACTCTTGAAGAACTATAACACCATGCGTTTACCTTGTACTCTGCAAAATATATAAATACCTGTCGTCTGATCTGAACCTTATAACAATCTTCTTAAGCAGGAGACAGGCTTTGAATAAAAGGGAAAGAGAAAGTATATGTGTTTGTGTGTTAAAAATATAATTGAGAATCTTCTGTTCCACTGAAGGTGTCTGTTAAGAGTAACTGAATATCATCATTTCATATATAATAGCTATAATCTTTTTATGATTGTAAAAAACCTGCCCCCCCAAGTCTTCTATTTAGATTCAATTATTTAAAGTGCTAGAAAATTTCAGCATTTCATTTTTATATTCTTAAATTCTAACCATAGTACTGAAGTATTTATTATAAAATTGATATCATGAAATACAGATGCTACATAAATGTTTAGTGATTGAAATTAGGTTGTTTTATATTTCTGAATCAATTTCTTATAGCTTTTCAGTGTTGGAATGAATCTTTGTACCTTCAGTGCCATAGAAAACAAATACTCTATTTAATTTTTACTTAATTTTTTGAAAGTACAGGTCTATAATCACAATTCTCAAATCTAAAAATCTGAAAACTGAAATTTCTTCTCTAAATTTGCAACAGACTCTTTGGATTCCAAAACATAATTCTGAACGGATGTGGGGAACTTTTTGTGCCACTTAACATGAACAATCATAGCCATTGTATAGATACTAATGTTTTTATGGGGTGCTGATCCCCTCTGGGAAAATTTGTGGTGGGAGATAAGTGCCTCATTATCTTTCTAGAATGTGGGAGACTTGAATTCCGAAACATAGTCTGGGCCCACAGGTTTCAGATACAAGAAAACGTGTGTACCAGGGTTTATTAGTATAATTTGTCCCACTGTTAGTGTGTTGCTAAAATAGGGAGGTAGCAGAACCATCACCATGGTGGCAGGCTTTCAGCAGGCATGGGAGGGATGGAAAGAGGAAATTATGTGGGTGAAGTGCTCTCAGCCCCTAGCCGTGAACCTAGAGCTCCCCACCCTACCCTACTGCAGACTCATTACAGCTGGCAGCACATTCGTCTGAACTTCTGAAGACTTGTCAAAAGTAGCTGAAGGGAGAAGGAATACTGAGGTCCTGTCCCTTTGGCTGTGGGCACGTAGGATCCTTGTTCATTGTAGGAACACACCATCACTCTCTGCTGCTCTGAGCACTTAGCAGGACTCTGTGACTTTCATCGGGACAGCTGACCAAGAGGGCATTGACTTTCAGTGCATTTTAAAAAATAAAAAGCTTCCTTCCCAGAACTTCAGTATTTAAGGCGGATGCTAAGGGCTTTCAGTGCACACAGGTAAATATAGTATTACAAACAGAAATACAGTACAGTGACTGCTTTGTTTCATTTGGAAGCCCTGAGGTTTTAGGCCCGTGGTACCACCTTTTTTTAAAGTAGCACATCAAAACTCTAAATCTGTGTTAGAAGACAGAAAGAATGACTTGAATGTCAAAGCACTCAGTCAAGCTTGAGTTTACTTTGTGTATTTACTCAGTTGTCCAATTTCATATTTTAAAACTGAAAGACAAAATTATTTGACCTGAGTTCTTAATAGATACTGCAAGAAATTGCCACTGATTAGTCCCTATTAAATTTGTCTCTTACTTTGCAGGCAGAAATAGCATTTTAGAATACCACCTATATATCCTCTGTGTGTGTGTGTGTGTGTGTGTGTATTTATTTATACACACTCTATATGTATTTAGAAAAGCCAACATTGAAATAAAATTTTCAACAATGAAATAAGATTTGCAAAAGGACTCTAAGTATATGATTAGGTTGCATAGAGGTCTGGCTTTATCCCAATAAGCCACTCGCCATAGATTCCTTTGGATTTGCAAGCCTCTGTGGGTACATTTAAAATAATGACTATGTTATGTTATTATATTACATTATTCTTACCAAAATTCAGCAAAACATACAGATATCTCTGTCTTCAAAGCCTAAATTCTATGATGGATTTCTATAACCAAATACATCTTTGGTAGTAAAATCTTCCCTAAGGTAATTAAAGTACTGTCTTTTTAAGCTTTGGATTAATAAAGGATTTGTTTGTTTATTCTCCAAATATTAAGAAGCTGTTTTCAGTATTCTGGTCCAGAAACGTTAGAAGTGAGTAGTTGTCTCCTCAAGGTTCGGCACACAGGGGAATAAATACTCAGAGTGTAGTGGCAGCCAGGGAAGGAGCAGACACAACACAAGGTGTGAGTCAAGAAGGGAGATTCTGGGGGCACCTGGGTGGCTCAGTGGTTTAAAGCCTCTACCTTCGGCTCAGGTCATGATCCCAGGGTCCTGGGATCGAGCGCCTGCATCGGGCTCTCGCCTCAGCAGGGAGCCTGCTTCCTCCTCTCTCTCTGCCTGCCTCTGCCTTCTTGTGATCTCTGTCTGCCAAATATATAAAACAAAAAAAATTTTTTTAATTAAAAAAAGAAAAAAAAAAGAAGCAAAACTCTGCCTGGAGAGACTGGGAAAGGTTAAGGGACCAAGAAGAGGAAATGGAGAAGTACAGGGCAGGGACCCTCCTGAGCTACAAGAAGTTGAACTTGTCTAGAAGGGGTGTGCTCTTGGAGGAGAATGGGCTGTGAAGTCCGGAGGATCGGCAGGCAGCGCCCTCGAAGAGCCTTGAATACTGAGATAAGAAATTTGTTCTTTCATCCAGTACATTAGCCCTGCCCAGACAGATTTCAGATGGAGTAAGAGAAGTTTGGAGACTCACATGCATGGTAGCACACAACTCAGAGAAGCTCATAAAAAAGCTATTTAACTTTTTCTGATGGAAGTTCCTCAAACTTACTTGACAGTGGAACTCATTTTTATTTGGACACCAATTAACATCTCAAAATTACTTTTTGAATTTTGAAGGATTTTGAACAAGGGAGTGAAGAGATTTGCATATGAAAAAGACGGGAAATGATTAGAGGCAGGAAGACCTGTGAGGTTTAGATGTGTTAAATATGATGTACATTAAAAATAAAATATCCTGATTAGAAGCTAGAGGCTAAAATTTTAAATTAAGATTGTTCCCTCATGGAATATTTTTGAGAAAAACTTGAACTTTGTTTTTGTGTTTATCAATATGGTAAATGGATTTAAAAAGTCAAGCCATTTTATAAGACTTATTACTTAAGTCCCCTACTTCTTCCAGCTCTTTTCTTTTCTTTTTTTTTTTTTTGACAAAAGAATACCAACTATTTTAGCTCTTTGTTTCCCTTGTTTGCCTCCATATATCTAAATTACATGATGGTGTTTTTTTAATTTGTTTACTATAAAGCACTTGCTACTGACTTCTCGCTGACGAAGATAAGTATTTGACACTTCGGACAGGCACACCAGGCACACACCACTTCCCCTTCATAATGCATACTGCACAGGACCTACCCTGTCATTCTTGCCCCAGAACTAGATCATAATTTCCGATAGACCAGTATACAGCCCTTATTGCGACTATAAATGCTATTCTAAGCTGAGCTGTGTAGTCTGCCATCCTGACTCTTACTTCCTTGAACAACTTCTTGTATTCCCTATAAACTTTTTCATTCCCTTTTTAAATCTATTTCTTTATTTTAAATCAGTTTTTTTTAATGTGTTCACATTTGTGCTTAGTTTTTCTAGGTGCTTAAAATGAATTCATCACCAAATTCTCCATTCTTTACATCAGAATCACCTAGCACTTCTACATATTTTACCTCCTTAGAGATTCCTCTCCCAGACCTTCTGACATGCTTGAGTGTGGCCTCTGCCAGGCCTGCTACCCAGCTGTCTTGTTGTTCTCCATACCTGAGGATTTCCTTTTCTTCTGTCCTGTCGGATCTGGTATTTCCTGGACTCCATATCATTGTCTGTTGTGATTTACTCCCTTGTGGAGTAACTCTATCTTCTCCAATAGCTTTCTGAGAAGAAAAGTTTATGAGAGTTAAACATTTTTGTGACTTTTATGACGGAAATTTCCACCCTCTTTTCACTCTTGAGTCTTAATCTGACTTGGTATAGAAGTCTCATTTGAAAATCAGTTTTTCACTCAGAATTTTGAATTCATTCCTCCATTATTGTTACATACCATTCTGAATTTTGAACCTCTTGTGGGGGTTTTTTTTCCCCCTTTCTGAAGACAAATACGTCTTTCCTTAGTTTGCAGTCTTTTGAAACGTAATCATGTTTTGTCATAGAACAACTCTCGACTGTGAAATATACTCATATTCTTCAGTTTTGTGAAATTTTTTGATCCTAGGCTTACTTTGTCTCCACCATTTCTTCTTTTGGAACATCCACCCCCCTCCCCATCCCAGTTCTTGAACTGCTTGGACTTATTATCTTGTGTTGTTTTTCCAACTTACCATACCTTTATCATCTTGCTTTATTTTCAGGGACATTTCCTTAGTTTCTGAGTTGTTGTTGTTGTTTTTAAGTTTCTGTGATCATATATTTAATCTCCAAGAGTTATTTTTGGATCACTAACTTTTTTGCTCTTGTTTTAGTATTCTATTCATGTGCATTGATGTGCCTTTTACCTCTGTAAGGATTTGGCTTCTTAAATAAGCTTTCATCACTGCAAAGTCTGTTTTGGTTTAATCTTTCCTCAGATGTCAGGTGGTTGATTCTTGGTTGTCTCTGTGTATTTACTGGTGGAAAGCTGGAAAGCCTTGGGCCTGTGTGCGGGATTTGTGAGTGAGAAGCTTTTCAGTAAAGTGATCTGGCTTGGCTATTTCACTTCCTTAGTGTACCTTGAATTGTAGTATTTTCAGGTCTTTTCTTTTCAGATGATCAGATTTCCCAGAAAAGAATCTCCAAATCTGCTACCTAGGGGGCACTTCTGAATACTGGTGTTCCGGAAAACAAGTATAGAAAAGGGGGTGGTGGTCTCAACACTCATTAAGCAGAGTTAGCCTTAACCGCTTTTTTCAGTAGCACACCCCTATACTCAGCAGTGCTTGGTACCTCCTCCCCGCCTCCCCACAGTCTGCACTGTCTTTGTCATACACTCTCTGATAAATGATCAGGCAGTCTTCTGCCAGGTCAGAGGGCATGGCAAATTGCCATTTGGTTTCTTGGACCTGGGAATAGGCCTTGAGGACCTAGCTGCCTTTTCTTCTGATTTTGTTGTCAACATAAAACACATACAGAAAAGTGCGTAAGTCATAAATGTACAACGGAATGGATTATCGCAAGTGAGCAAACCTGTTCTGTGCAAGGCAAGAAATAGATTATTGCCTGAAGCTTCAATCACACTGTCTCCTAAACATTGCCCTGTCTCTCTGCAAAGATCACTAGTATTCTGAAGATTACTTTTGTCTGTTTCCAAACTGTGGACCTAAGAATCTTATATGTATTTTGAGTCCAGCATCCTTTATTCATCATTATGCTTGTGAAATTCATCTGTGTTGGAAATCACTGTAGTTCACTTATTTTTATTAGTCTACAACTTACAGATCCATCCCATTCTACTCTTGATGGACAGAGTTATTCTTAGTTTGGACCTTCTGGGTACTTCTTCAGTGTCTTTGGTAGACTTTCAAGAAGTCCTTCAGTTTTCATTCACACCTTTACCCCTCCTCCCAGTGCTGCCTGGTGCTGCCAAGTACTGAGCCTTATGTAGGAAAGTGTGTTGTGCAAAAAAAGTTAATCCTCTGCTTTCCCTAGTCTTGGCTTAGGATTCAGCTCTCTGGGGTCTTCCAGCCTACTTAGTATTTGGTTATCTCCTTTCTGGCCTTTAAGATTTCCTTGCAGTGGGGCGCCTGGGTGGCTCAGTGGGTTAAAGCCTCAGCCTTCAGCTCAGGTCGTGATCCCAGGGTCCTGGGATCGGGCCCCTGTCGGGCTCTCTGCTCAGCGGGGAGCCTGCTTCCCCCTCTCTCTCTGCCTGCCTCCCTGCCTACTTGTGATCTCTCTCTGTCAAATAAATAACATCTTAAAAAAAAAAAAAATTTCCTTGCAGTATGTCCTTTCCCACGAACTTGGATTTTGTAAGTTTTTGTTGTAATACACCTTTTTGTGTGACTTTTAGGGAGGAACTTGGGTGATGCGTATATGCATTCTTTTTTTAAACCCAATTTGAACTTTATATTCGATACCTTATTCTTTGTTTGATTTTTGTTTAGGTGGAGTAGCTTTCTGAAAGCTATTGTAGACTAACTAAATTATGTTCTTTTACAGTAAATGTGAGTCAGTCATTCAGTATAATGGCAGATTTTGGTTTATTGGATACTGCTGTCCTTTTGGATACTTAAAAGTTATATTTTAAACGTTTAGTCTAATTCACAGAATTTTTCTTATTAGGGTATCGCTGGAACAGACGTAGCTAAAGAAGCTTCTGACATCATTCTCACGGACGACAACTTCACAAGCATCGTTAAAGCAGTTATGTGGGGACGAAATGTCTATGACAGCATCTCCAAGTTTCTTCAGTTCCAGCTCACTGTTAACGTGGTCGCAGTGATAGTTGCTTTCACGGGCGCCTGTATTACTCAAGTAGGTTCACGGTTGTTGTTGTTCTTGTTGTTGCTGGTTTTAATTAAAACGCGTTTGTTTTAAAGCAGAAATGTGTGTATAAGCTACCATTTTAAAGTACTTAAACATTTGAATAACCTGAAGCTTAAAAATATAGGTTAATTAATATGAAAATGTAATCCTGTTCTGTTCTTTGAGTTTTTAACTACAAAAGGCTTCCTGAGAATTGCTGAGTCCCTGAATAGTTGTGAATTTCTATTAGGAAACCTATCTTTTCTAGGATTCACCGCTTAAGGCTGTGCAGATGCTGTGGGTAAACCTCATAATGGATACGCTCGCTTCCCTGGCTCTGGCAACTGAACCCCCCACTGAATCTCTCTTGCTTCGGAAGCCTTATGGTAGAAATAAGCCTCTCATCTCACGCACCATGATGAAGAATATTTTGGGTCATGCATTCTATCAACTTGTAGTAGTCTTTACACTCTTATTCGCTGGTAAGAATTCAATGCCTGATAAAGCTTCGGTTGTTTTTGTTCCAAGCTAATACCGTCCCAGATGATTGAATGTTGCAGATTCTTCAAGAACATAAGTTCTGTTTCTGACTGCCCATGTATCTTTCCTTTCTCCTCTTTGTCAGTGGATGTTGCTTAGGAAAACACTGTGATAGACAGTGGGAGGAAGTAAAAAGAAGTCCTGATTTTTTTTGTCCTGGCTCTGCCACTAACTTAAATATCATAGTTTTGGGGTTTCGGTGTCCACATCTATAAAACAGTGGAGTTGTACTAGATAACCCCAGGTTTCTTCCAACTTAACCCATGCTGTTATTCGAGATCAAATAAAGCTCTGGCTAGGTTGTACTATTGCATACTTTTCTTGAAATGTTAAATTGTTTTGTATGATAATTACAAAGTAGTAATTTTTCATTCTTTCAGGAGAAAAGTTTTTTGATATTGATAGTGGAAGAAATGCTCCTTTGCATGCTCCTCCTTCGGAACATTATACTATTGTTTTTAATACCTTTGTGCTGATGCAACTTTTCAACGAAATAAATGCCCGGAAAATTCACGGTGAAAGAAATGTGTTCGAAGGAATCTTTAATAATGCCATCTTCTGCACAATTGTTTTAGGCACTTTTGTGGTACAGGTGGGTAATTGGAAAAGATAGTTTCAAATTTGATGATCATGTAGGAGATATTAGATAAACAGCTTGTTCCCAGAAATTGTTCGCTGCATGTGTGGGGCTTCTATATATTGCCTTAATGACATCTAAAAAGGTTTTAAATACCATATGTCAAGTGAAAATATGCTGTATCCTTAAATCCCACGTTGAGCAGAGTATATAAAGCTAATACTATTTTAATTGCACTATTGATTCTGTGGTTGTGATACTTTACACATAAGCTGATACCGATTGTTTATATCATTATCAAAACTATTATAATTTTTATGTTATTCAAGGTAAATCTTACTGTTTACCAGTTTCTAGCCTAGCTAGAGTGATCACTTAATGGCTTTGAGCAGTTGATAGTAATTGTATCTACAGTTAACGTTTATTAAATAATAATATTTGAAATGAATATTCTAAGATTCACGTGATTCTGAATGCTGCTTCCTGAGTTGGTACATGCTAGTTTTTGATTTTGTAATACAGCTGACTCTTGAACAACATGGGATGGGGAACCAGCTCCCTCCTCCTCCCTGCTGCAGCCCCCCTTTACACAGTTGAAAATCTGAGTATAACTTGTGAACTTCCCTAAAACTCTTAATAGCCTACTCTAGACCAGAAGCCTTACAAATAACATAAATAGTCAACACATATTTTACATGTCCTATATATATATTCTTGTAATAATGTAGCTAGAGAAAAAAATGTTACCAAGAAATAAGGAGAAAATACATTTACAGTACTGTACTGTATTTACTGAAAAAAATTTATGTATAAATGAACTTGTGCAATTTAAATAGTGTTGTTCGGGGTGCCTGGATGGCTCAGTGGGTTAAAGCCTCTGCCTTCGGCTCAGGTCATGATCCCAGGGTCCTGGGATCGAGCCCCACATCGGGCTCTCTGCTCAGCGGGGAGCCTGCTTCCTCCTCTCTGTCTGCCTGCCTCTCTGCCTACTTGTGATCTCGATCTCTCTGTGTTAAATAAATAAATAAAATCTTTTTAAAAAAAATTTTTTAAATAAATAAATAAATAAATAAATAAATAGTGTTGTTCAAGAGTTACCTGTACCATCAAAGCAAGATTTAAAATTAAACAGTGAGCTTGAAGGAACCAGACAGTGATGGAGCTTGTTTTGAAATGAAGACTAAAGAATTTTAAAGTTTATTCATCCATAGCTTAGGTACTCTAGGTACCAAAACCCTAGACTTAATTGTTTCTGTAATAATTCTTTCTGTTTTAGCTTTCAATTTCCATAAACTTTAGGAAAAATGTTGCTTACTTGCAACAAGTATTTTCTGGAAGTATTTTATTCAGGTTTGTAAAAAAGTATCATTCATGATATGTTAAAATATTAGCTTTTACTTGCTATAAAACTGGATTTATTTTATCTTCTTAATACATGAGGACTGCAGAAAATTTAACTGCCTCTCTATCAAGCAAATCTGGTAACTTAGTTCCCAGCAAAGATTGATATGCCCAAAACAATTTAGTGGGAGGGTATCATTCTTCAGTGCCTTATAAATAAGCCAGTACTACTCAAAAGCGTAGTCTGTGGACCAGCTCCTGGTCCGTTTATTACAAGTCCACAGTGACGTAAGGAGCATGTGTCAGACTATAATCAGCAGCTTCATTAATCACACTGTGTTTCGAGGGAGGGTTTTTGTTTCGTTGCTGGAGGTGTGTGTTTGTAAGTAATAGCAGCGGTGATTCTGCTATGCAAACATGCATCGATTTGTTCTCTAGTGCCTGTTCCTTATCTTCTTATCATGGAGTGGCACTTTGAATAGCACTTTTGTAGCCAGTTTTAGCTGGGTAGGAAAACATGGCCCTTGATTTACACATATCTCGTTCTGTTTACTTCTGAAACAGTCTAGCCAGAGTCTTGATTGTAGAGCAGAGGTCCCTGAAGGGCTTCCTATTATAAATTGTACTCAATTTAATTTCTGTCTCTTTTTCACTTACTGGCTGATTTTTCTTCTTGCCTTTTTTTTTTTTTTTGACTGATCATAAAGTACATAATAATCCTGAATTATTTGTAAATATTTTATCTCCTGCTTTCTAGCAATTAACACAGAATCAGTGTTTTCAAAATAACGTTTCATGAAAACATTGGTTCCTTCAGTTGCTCTTATATGCTCAGATAAGTATAGGAAATATTGCCTATGTTACTACCTGTTGGAGTTTCTTAAAGCAGGATAACATTATAGTTACAAGTACAAACCTATGAGTCAGTCATGGGGTTGAATCATTGCCTCTTAGTAACCGTGCAACTCTGACAAGCTGCAACTTCTTCATCTGTGAAATGGGGATAATTATATATGAGGCCACATCACAGAATTACTGAAGCATTAAGGGAGACCATGCACACAGGAAGCTCTGAGCTTACTCCGTGGAAGGGAAATATTCAAATGCCAGTTGCATTTTTTCTTTTTCCTCTTTTTTTAAATTAACAACTCAAAGGCTTTGGGAAATCCTACAGTTAAGAAACTTGTTGAACTCTGTTTAATGCCACTACTTCTAAATTTTAGAAGGTAGCACCTGATTCAAAGCTCCCTCAGCACACATTTTGGAAAATGGATCTGTGCTTAGTTATACAATTCTGTGGTATCCTGTTGATCAGAGGGATATATGAAAGAGTATGTGAAAACTTAGTCTCTTGTCCTTAGAAGTAAATGCCCCAAGTAATTAGGCAGTTTTATTCCTTACAACTCTAAAATAAATTATTATTTCTTACAAAACTGAATCAGTCCAGTCATATCAATCATTGATCATTTGCCCAGCATCCTAATACACATTTCACATCCTTATTAATACCAAAAGATAAAGTTTAAATTAAAAAAAGAAGAAGAAGAAATGGAAACACTCAAATAAATGTTGAACTTTCATGCTTGTTTTCTTGGTTTACCAAGGGAAATTATTTTAGTTTGGTATCTCTCCTAAAATCCAAGGAAGACCGCCAAATTAGTTATGATAGACTGGTTGGATTACTGGGAATCCATTGGTACAAGTGTAGAAATAATCCTGACTTAGAAGAACAGTAGAATTGACAAGTACATATCACTTGAATTTGAAATCTAGTACAGCTACAAAGAAACGGAGTTCATATCTTAAAAAGTTATAAAATGTTAATACCAAATTGATTCTCTTTTACTTCAGTATTGGGCAGCTACTCAGTCAAAGAGAAGCCTGTCAGACTCACAAGAAGGTGAATATTGGTACTTAATTCTTAATATTCCTATGTATGGTTTTAGGTCTTTGAAAGTAAGGAGAGAAGCATAAGCCCTGTATTAAGGATTTTATCTATGCCGGTCATTGACTTCTCTCTCATTTATAAGGGAGAGCAAATTTCTGAGGGTGTACCACCTAAGTAAGCACCATATCTAATAGAATTTCGCAAATCACTTGTCTTCTTCTACCATTGCTATTTGTCCGGACATCTAAATGTGAACTAAGAGTGAACAGCTGTGTAGGAGGGAAACAAGAAAGATTGACTGTCATGTTCACTTTTCATAATATATGATCTTTTATGGAAAAGCATAAATTATTCAAAGAATTATACAATACAAGGGAATATAGTTACTTGGAACATATTAGAAACAGTGTAAAGTTATTTTCCTGATCAGAAGAATTTTTTTTTAACTGAACATAATCATGAAATATACATACATTTTAAAATTGAGCAGAGATTTCAATTTATTTTCATTTGTCTTATTTTCAGCTGTGAATATGACAATACACGTCACCATCAGGATAATCATTATTCAGCTTGAGTTTTAAAGGATACAGAATTGGGTAATTTTTGAAGTGTATGAAATGTCAAGTTTAAAAGATTTAAATAAATTTACTCTTGATTATTCCTCCAGATAATAATTGTGCAGTTTGGTGGAAAACCTTTCAGTTGTTCAGAACTTTCAATAGAACAGTGGCTATGGTCAATATTCCTAGGAATGGGAACGTTACTCTGGGGCCAGGTAAAAAGCTCATCATTTTTTGTTCAAACCTATAAAGTGATTTTTTTTCTTTTAAATTTCCAGTGTGTATTTTCTTTAATCAATTCTGTTACTTAATTCTAAGTAGTTGCCATTCTGGGTCAAGAAAGGACATTCAGGGATATGGATTTTTTGGGTTCTTTTTTTTAATGTAGTATCTGTTTTCATGTTATTATTGTTATGGTTATGCCTATGTAATAAAACACTTCAAATTTCTTACATAGTTTTTTAATTTATTTTTTAGAACAAGTTTTATAGCAGTTATTAAGAGGATGCATTTTTAACTGCTTAAGATGCTGGTATCTCTGTCTTTTGCTCAATGACCTATTTTCTCATTTTCAGAGAAAATATTTTTACAAAAATATTACGATATTATACCTGAGATGTATCATCGTTTTATTATGTAATTTAATCCAAAGTATAGCTAAGAAAAACTCGAGTTTCAGTTCACTTAGAGAATGTTTCCACAAAAAAATAATGGTATCTGGATAAGTGGGCCACAAAATGACATTTTCAGCTCTTTGGATTGATTGGCTGTAACAATATATGTATAAAATACAATGCATGAAAAATAAGATATAGTTCATGTTTGGTATAGGCAGCTGACACGAAGGCATGTCATTAGTTTAAAAAGATAAGTGGTGTTGGTGTGTGCAGTGTTCATTTTAAGTCCGTTGCCATTACTATAAAAGTAACTGACTTGTCTACTAACATTTTCATAAACTAAAGTTAACACATGTTATGATGCGTACCTGTGTGAGCTAAAGCACTGTCAGTCTAAGCGAATGTACAGGTTGTACTGAAACTTAACTCAATCTTTATGTGCCTTACCTTTTTCTTAATTACGTTTCTAGGTTCTGAGGTTTCTCTTTTTACTCCTTTTGCATGACTCATTAATAGAGATCTTCTTTTAAGTATTGGGATCCATACTCGGGCCTCCTTTCTCTATTGATTACCATTCTAGTTATTTCATAATGTTCCCTCATAGGCAAAACAGAACCCCACAACCTCCCAGACCATCTGGCTAATTGCAGGAAGAGGAAATTCAGTACAACTAACATACCCAACGGGGATCAGCTCCTGGCTTTGGTTGACGTTGTCTATTGATTTTACGTGTGTCCTGGTAGAAGGAGCACTGATCTTGGTTATCAGGAGACCTGTTCCACCTCTGTGAAATGAGCTGGTTGGACTAGAAGGTCTTTAAGCAGTTCTGATGCGGACCACGTGCTTGTTTCCTCCTGATAAGCCTGACTTCCTAAAGGAATGGCTATTAACACTCACAATTTAGTACATATTCATTACTATTTTTTGTCCTCTTCGTGTTTCCGGGGGCATCTGTTCCTGTTCGGTGTCATGATCAATCAGTATTAATCCAGTTTTAAAGAGTTTCATTTTGTAAAAAAAAAAATAATAAGTGCATTTAATAAACAGAAAAACTATGTTCAGTTTAACCTTGAAGATTTTTTTTTTTTTTTGGATTTTGATGTGTTTTTTCTCATTTAACTCTTTCAGCATTAATGAAAAACAAACTCGTTTTGCATCCAGTTAAGACCACCAGCCATTTTGGTTTTATTTTAAACAAATATAATTAATGTGCGTTTAAAACTGAATATATTTTTAAGAGCATGTGTATGCACTTGACTGTCTTGAATGTCTTCCTTAAAATATGAAAACTATAATCAGGTTATTTCCACTTAGGAAAACTTCTTACTATTCCAGCTTCAAATCTTTTCTGTAGTTAAGAAGAGAACATATTTTGTTGTTGTTGTTGTTCTGTGAAAGAAAGCCTGATGGACAGGATCTCACTGCTTCATCTGTGACAGTAGTTGGCCACACTTAAACGACTTCTTACGCCTTTTGTATTACGGTTGATTGGTTTAATTTTACTCGGTTTTGATGTATTTCTAAGTTCTTTCCCCTGTGTTGTAGCTAATTTCAACAATTCCAACTAGCCGTTTAAAATTCCTAAAAGAAGCCGGTCATGGCACACAAAAGGAAGAAATCCCGGAGGAGGAGCTCGCAGAGGATGTGGAAGAGATTGACCACGCTGAAAGGGAGCTGCGGCGCGGGCAGATCTTGTGGTTTAGAGGTCTGAACAGAATCCAGACGCAGGTATGGGCCTGGTAGAGAGGTAGGAGCGGTGACGGGAGCTGAGGGCTGAGGGCTCTGGGACCTGGGGAGGAGGTTTGAATGCGCTCCTTAACTTCCTTTCTAGCCTTCCCAACCCACAAAACGTATTCTTTTGAAAAAATAATACTGGTGCCTGGAATGAGTGAAAATTTTAACTGATGGTGAAGGAATGTGTCTCTATGCCCCCTCAGCTCCTTTTTTCCTAGCTTTTTCCCCCACTCCATCTCAAAATGCTACTCTTGCGTATTTATCTGCTCTGTAAAAAGTGCCTTTTTCTTTTTATATGTTGATAGATGGAATGGTCCTTTCTCTTGTTCTCTCTCTCTCTTGCTGAGCAAGCTGTCACAATCTCTGATTCCTTGCAGATGGATGTAGTGAATGCTTTCCAGAGTGGAAGTTCCATTCAGGGAGCTCTAAGGCGGCAACCCTCCATCGCCAGCCAGCATCATGATGTAACAAATATTTCTACCCCTACACATGTAGTGTTTTCCTCTTCTACTGCTTCTACTACTGTGGGGTGTGAGTGTGTGTTCCTAAGTGCATGAAATTAACATTTCCTACTTCACACACCTAACGTTTCTCATTTTCTCCTTAATGTTTGAATTCATCGTTCAGGCTTTTCATAAAGCTTTCTTTTCGTAAAGTGGATTGAGACCTCAAAGTGTTGTCGTTGTTGTTGTTTTATTTCTTAGAGGGTTAGATAGGAGGTGGAACACTTCCAACCAAAGATTAGATAGGAAACCCGTGAGCTTGTCTCTCTGCTAACTCTGATAGTTAATACGGGGAATAAAATTGTAGCTTAGAATTTGTGAAACTACTATAAATTTTTGAGTATATGCCTTTAAACATGTTCGTACTGCATGGTTTCCAAAAGCATGTGATTTGAAACTGGTCTATCAGAACCAAGAAATTATGTTTTTGAAGCTAAAAGTGAATCTAACATTTTTGACTTTTCATCTTGTTTAGTTGGCAAAGTTAAGCTGGTACCGTGAAGAAATGATCTCAGTATATGGCCAGTTGTTTGCCTTCTTAGCCTAGATTTTATGGCCTTGCTTTGAATTTATTTATTTACTTACTTACTTATTTGTGTTTGAGACGGGGTCCTTGTGTAAACCTCAAAATTCTGTGGGTTTTAATGGGTTTTTTTTTTCATCTATATTACCAATTTAATTTAAAATTGCATCCTAGATAAGAAATGTTCTATTAAGTTTTCCAAGGAAGTAGAGAAAGTGTACCATTGATTGATTCTTAAATCCCATTACATGTCATGATTTCTATTAATTGACTAGAATAATACATTTTCTTTCAGGTTTTCAGTAAATGGCAAATTCCCCAAAAGCCTTCTAACCTCATGTCATCCTTACTGTGCATGGTAGATTCTTAGAATATTGGAGGCACTAACAAAGCCCACCCCATCATTCAGCCCATCCCCGAAATCCGCTGGAATACTTAGGAGCCCCATCTTTTGCATCTGGTCCTTTACCAGTTAAGGACTAGGAAACATGAGAAAGCTAGAGAGAGGATAGACTGAAGAAGAAAACAATGGTGTTCTAAGGAGGACAGTTTACTCGGTGCCTGTTTCTTCACTGTTTGCTTAAGTAATTTTCATTTGTCATTTTTGACAGTGCTGTAAAACAGGCAGAACAGGAACTGTCCCATCTTGCAGGTGTGAAAACTGACTTGGAAGTTTAAATGGCTTGTCCATGGCTAATAAGCAGAGGCAGCATGATGTAGAGCAAAGAATAATCAAGTACTCCTAAGGACAAAATGACTCTTTCAGCTGGGCAGGATGTTCCGTTTACATACGTGGACAGCTAGGAATCTTTTTTTTGAAAATTATCCTGCTTCTGCACCTGACCTAAATGAAATGGTGTATGTAAATTGCCTGGCATTATGCCTAGGACAGCTGATATCAGTTATATCCCTCCCTCCCTGTATCTATGGATCTCACATCATTCCTGGCTCTTGAGGGCTTATTACCATTCTTCCTTTCATCTCCTACTATTAATTAATGTTTCTGTAGTTGTGAGTGTAAACACATAACAGAAGGCCTACCGTGTGCCAGAGCTGCGCTAGAAGCCCCAGACTTTGCAGTCTCATATAGGAAACAAGCAAGTAGTTGCGGATTTCTACATGGTAATGAAACATGGAATATTACAACAGAGTCCTTAACCCACTTTGGGAAGTCAGGAAAAAGTACCCAAAGGAAGTAACCCAAGCTGGCCTTCGATAGAATTTTCCCAGTTGAGGAAAGCAGGCCTCGGTGACAGGTAATAAAAGTAATAAAATGTCAGGTGTTGGTGAGACTGGAGTGGAAGGCAGGGATAGGGCTTCTCTGTGTATCCCATAAGAAGGATGCAAAATGAGACTTTGTCCTGAAAGACCCCTCCAGAATTTTATTTTTGAAAAATTTCTAAGTGACAGACAAGTAGAAAGATGAATACCTGAATACCCTTCACCTGGATTTACCACTTCTTAATCGTTTATGATGTCTGCTTTATCTGTATATATTTATATTTATATTAGTATATACATGTTTTCTGTACCATTTGAAAGTAAGTGACAAATATCCTGACAATTCTGTCTCCTAATACTTGATGTATCTCCTAAAAATAAGTCTCCTATATAATCATACCGTATTATCACATCCAGGAAATTTAACATTGGTATCATTCTGTTGTATATAGTCCATATTTGGATTTCTCCAGTTGCCCCCAAAATGTCCTCTATTGGAGCGATTTTGATCCTTTTTCTCTGTATGTATGTATGTTTTGACATTGACTTTTTTTTGAAGAAACCAGGCCAGTTGTCTCATCCTGCATTATGGATCTAATTGTTTCCTCATGATTAGCTTCGTCTTAAACTTCCTAG